>JAJIBD010033546.1:0-54561 GCA_021461705.1 Cryptotis parvus | reverse complement strand
TGGGCTGAGATGCACTTGCTTCTACTTTTGTATCAAAATGTCAGTATCTGACCCAGGAACCTAGGATGCTGCAGATTTCTGGAGAGATTTATGAGGAAAATGACAAAGAATTATAACCTGGCTGTTTTTGTCACAATTTACAATTTAAGTAGTTTCATCCTAAACAGCTCTCACTCTAATAATCATGTGGATAATTGGAATAAACAACATTTGGGAACTTAAACTGGTTCAATATCATAATCTTCATTTTATTGACCTGAATCATATGTAAAAACCTGTGCTACTCAGGACTTTTCTCACTTGTTTCAGGTACGTATGTGTCTTTGTTATGTGCCAATGTCACACTGATGTACACATCTCTGTCCACACTTATTTACAAGTATAGGCATTTTTCAAGCTGTTCTTCCACTCAACAGAAGACAGCAGCCTCATGTAAAAACCCCAAACATTTCAGTTTTACAACACCAGATATATAACACACTACTTCTTTGCCAATAACCACATACAAAATACTTTATTTATCAATATACATTCTATATCAATTCGCTCTGAATTGATTCAATTTATGTTCTACTTTTATATCTTTTATTAAATATTTAGATAGGAAGTTAACTATGAATAGCAAACTATGTTAAAAGTGAGTATGGGTGGGGAAGACAGCAAATACAAGTGACACACATACATGACTTATTAAAATGGGGAAAATACATAGAACTGTCACATTACTGTTTCTGGAGTAGATTAGATTTTATTAGTGTTCTTCATATCTTCTTTGACAATTTGTTCTTTATTCCGTTGGTCCACAGTTAGCCATGCTCTTTTTTTCTCTTGGTTGATCCAGGTCTTTATTTCTGGAATTATGAGTGTCATTAGCTGTTTGTTTGGATTGGATGGTTGCTATTGTCTTCTGACTTTATTGCAGTACTTTGGATTAAAGAAAATACCCTAGAAAGGTGCCTACATTCCAGGATGTTCCTTATCTCCAAACCAATTTCAACTCAGTTGGATAATTCATACCAGCCAATAGAGTCATTTATCCAGCTTCTGTTGCATCCTACATGACAAATGATTAGAAAGGAAATGTACTCAACTACTGTTGCTATAGTTGTGTCTTCTAAAAAGATCTTTCCACTATTCTGTCCAATCACTGCTTTAAGGTATTGGAGAATATGTTTAACCCAGAAAATCCCATGGTCAGGGTACCAAGTCACATTTTCAGACATTGTGAAGTGAGCTCTTAAAAAGTGATGTTTCATGGAATATCATTACAAGGAATGAAACAATCCATGAATCCATGACTTGGACCTGTGGCAGAATCACTGCAGTCAAAAGAGGCGAATGATTTTCCAGATAAAGGACTCTTACAGTCAGAGCCAAAGAGTGTCTCTTTCCTGAAAACAGGGTCCTATGCTCCCACTCAGTGATGTGTTGATGGCACAGGAATGTTTCCATATCTATGATAAGTGTGTTCTCTACAACAGGCATATTGGGCTTCCGGCAGAGTCCAGTGAGATTGCTTGGGTGAGTGGAAGTACAGGTGGCTGAGCCCTTACACAGCCTCCGAGCTATTTCTGTGATTCCATAATTTTGTGTACATGGGTATTAACAAGAGTGACTAGAAAGAGCTCTGATGGATATCCAGAGATTAATTTGCATGTCCATATGTGAGCATTGTATGTACAATAATAGACTCTACTTTCTATGTAAATAAGAAATATTATTTCCTCCTCATTTCCATCTGACTATATTAAAAATTGTATACCAATTTTTTTAATTCATAGACAACAGAAGACACAACAAGAATGAATATTCTGAATAAGGCAGGAGGATGAGTGGCTATAGTGATAGTACAGTGGGTAGGATATTTGTCTTTCGTGCTGCCAATCTGGATTCGATCTCCAGCATCCCATATGGTCCCCTGAGCACTGCCAGGAGTAATTCCTGAGGAGAGCCAGGAGTAATGCTGAGTATTACTAGATGTGACCCAAAAAGAAAATCAAAAGAACAACAACAACAAAAAAGACAGGAGATAATAATCAAAGATAATACACGGAATTTGTGTTATCTTCTGGGAAAGACAATATTATGTTTTACTTGTTTATAGAATGATTGTGTCATGTTAGGAAAAAAAGGGTGAACTGGTAATGTGTATTTTGTTATGAAGCAAGGTTGAAGGAGAGGATTGTGATGTAGGCTTTGTGTGTGTGCATGTGTGTATGTAGTTGTGTGGGCAAGAAGGTTTGCAGTAAATCAGTCTGACTGGGTGAGTTACATATTCCAGACTTCTGGCTTATGCTTGTGTGTTTGTTTCAAGTTCATGTGACCATATGAGACGCCTAGTGTGATTCAAGGGCAGAAGGGCATAGTCTCTTTATATTTCTACTCCATGCTGCCTGTCTTTTGGCTAAATTGTGGAGTCAAGCAGTAGCCAGATCTGCAGTTACTCTCCTTTCCATGGGCTCTACCTGCTCTAACACATGAACCAGTGTGTGTGTGTTTGCCCAATTAGGAAGGGTCCCACTTCTGTGTGTTACTCACAGAATGGATGGAGCTAGAGTAATTAGCTCTGGTCTGCCCCTAATGGTAACAGCTCGTGTTGGGGCGTTGGGGGGTTCCACCATGTCCCTGATCTACCAAACTAGATCCATCATCCCATTCGTCACTGCCTCCTCTAGGGACTCTCAGCTCTAGTATCAGACACAGAGATGTTGCATTATAAAGTGCCTTAACCAGATCGTAGTTACCAGAGGGAAATTTCAGTGTATACTGTTGTATCAATATAGAAAATAAATATTTAAAAAAATTTTGTTGGGCCACACAGGAATTGTGCTGAGGGATTACTCCTGGCACTGTGTTCAGAGTTCACTCCTAGTGGTGTTTCTGGAAAGAGATGAGGTAGCGGGGATAGAATCTATATTGGCCACATGGAGGACAAGTGCCCTGTGCACTGTTGTATGCCTCTGCCCATAAATATTTAAGATTTTTTAGTGCTTCAACTTTTCAGGTTGATTCCTGATTGATATAATAAACAAAATATATGTGTATAGTTTTAACACAGAGGATACATATAATTTTAGTATATATATATATGCTTAGACATTCTATTGTATATGACTTTTGTCTATAAATATGTACTTATGTGTGTATACTTATATCTGGTTCATTCTTAATGATAAGAAACGTGTTAAATTTTGATACTTTAGAGAGCCTATAAACATGGGTCAAGGACTAGGGGGGAAGATCCTAACTGCTAGAGTTCTAGGTTTAGCCCTTGAGCAGCCCAGACCCTTGAGCACTGTCGCAGCAATCTCCATGACTTAACTGAGAATAGTCTCAGGCACTGGTAGTTGTGACCAAATACCAAATAAGGAGTCCATAAAACGGGAATTTCTAAATTTCATGTGAGGAAAATAATTTACTTCTTATAAGTCATGTTTTTGTTATTTAAAATTAGAACTGTTGAATAATAATAAATAGAAAACAACTCACATTTCCAAATCTCAGATCAAAAAGTCCCTGAATTTGAGTATACTAACCCCCAGATTTCTCATATTTATCCAACCCACTTCTGTTTTTGCAGGAACTGAGTAGGGCAATGAGGCTGAACAATCAGTCCTCAATGGCCGACTTCATCCTGGAAGGGCTCTTTGATGACTCCATCACCCACGTCTTCCTTTTCTCCTTGACCTTGGTGGTCACCCTAGTTGCTGTGAGTGGCAACTCCCTCACCATTTTTCTCATCTGTGCTGACCTCTGGCTGCACAGCCCCATGTACTTCCTGCTCAGCCAGCTCTCCCTCATGGATCTGATGTTCATCACCACAACCATCCCCAAGATGGCTGCCAACTACCTGTCGGGCAGGAAGTCCATCTCCTTTGTGGGTGGTGCTACCCAGCACCTTCTCTACTTGTCAGTGGGAGGGGCTGAGTGTGTTCTTCTGACTCTCATGTTTTATGACCGTTATGTTGCCATCTGTTACCCACTGCATTATGCTGTTATCATCAACAGGAGGGTGGCTCTGATGATGGCTGTCATGTCATGGTTGGGGGATTCACAAACTCTCTCATTCATACCATGATTTTAATGTACTTCCCTTTCTGTGGGTCTCGAACAATCCACCAATTTTTCTGTGAATTTCCTGCTGTTCTGAAGTCAGTCTGTGGAGACATCACTGTTTATGATAGGACAGTTTACATCAGCACCATTCTGGCTCTCATCTTCCCCATCCTTCTGGTCTCTACATCCTATGCCTTCATCCTCCGCAGTGTCATTCAGATGTGATCTGCTGGGAGTAAGAGAAACGCCTTTGCCACATGTAGCTCTCATCTGATGGTTCTTTGTTTCTGGTTTGGTGCCTGCATCTTCTCATATATGAGGCCAAGGTCCCAGCGCACTCCACTGCAGGACAAGGTTGGCTCTGTGTTCTATAGCATCATCACCCCGGCCCTCAATCCCCTGATTTACACTCTGCACAATAAGGATGTGGCAAAGGCTGTGAGGAAAGTGTTAGGGAGTGTTGCAGGACTCCTCCAAGGGCCGCTGCATCTGCTCTGAATTGCCGCCTGCAAATCACTTCATAGATAAGGGGGGTAGTCTAAATGTGGCAGTTTATCTGACCATGTATGCTGTACTAGCTGGTATAAATATTCTCCCATGCTACCACAATCATCGTGGGACTAGCTAGATCTTACCAGCATATTTGCCTGGCCACGTAGGATCCCTAAGTAATTAGACCAGAGAGAAATGCTGTTTGCTTCCAAGCAAACAAGCATGGCTCCCCTGATATACTCAAAGGCAACTAAAATACAAAACTACAATGAAGTAGAAGAGACTTGTGAAGGCTTGGAGAAATATCTAACTGGCATTAGTATTAGTCTTTGGTACAGAGACATGCCATCTCAGAAACCCCCTTCTGTACCCTATAAAGGCATTTCCAGGCAGATCTTGGCTCAAAACATTAGCATACAAAAGGGCCTAGGTGAGGTGCAGGGAGGGGATTACCTAAGGGCATTTGACCCTCCCTGCTTTCCATAACAGTGGGAGGGAGGTCTGAGTTGCAGGGGTATATACTAGCCTGCTTCCTCTCAGCGCTTCTTTTTGGGCTCTCTCTTTGTGAGTGCTCACCCTTCCTGGGAGTCTTGTCTTCTTCTCCTTTTACAGGGCCTTTACACGTGGTGGCCGCCATCTTGGCCTACACGTGGCTGGGGTTCTAGCCTGGAATCCTAAGCACTGGGCTTTTCCTTTTGCTGATTTGTATGCCTGAACCTGTGATAAGTAAAGCCTTTTAAAACTGCATCGGATTCCTGAGTTTTCATCCATTCCTCGCCGGCTTCAGAGGTAGAAGGGAACTCGCTTCCCGGCACTGTCGGGTACCCCGCGGAGCTCCCCGACAAGGGGAGGGATGTAGTTATTAAAAAACTGTAGATGTAATTTCCCTATAAAGTAGAAATAAAGATTCTCAGTTCATCTGGATAAACTCCATGATTTTTAAGAGTTCTGTATCAAAATGTCATTCAGTTGCTTAAAAATAAAATGACAAAATACTTGTGTCCTACCTTCTTTTTTGGGACATAAGTCTAATAGTCTCTGTTATTTATTTGTGCCATTATACCCAAGTTGCAATTGATATTTCTAAATGGTTTGTAAGTTTAGGAAACTGAAGAATTTTTGGAAAGGTAACACATTTTCTGTAGACCTTAAAGACCTAAAGAAATAGCCATAACAAAAGCTCAAGTTCAAGTCCATGGTAGGAATCTACAACTAATGTGTGGGTTCCATGGTTATTTAAGATAGGGAAGGGGCCAATGTGCAAATACTTTGGAAATAGTAATGCTAGACTAAACAAGAGCATCAGATGTAGACAAAGGCATGTATATGATAACCCTAAATATATATATATATGGAAGCCACAATGTGCAAAATAAGGGAATGAGGGAGAGGGAGTAGGAGAGTGAGAGGGAGATGGAGAGCAAGATGGAGAGGGAGAGTGGAAGGAAGAGAGAGAGAGAGAGAGAGAGAGAAAGATGTCTGTGTCTGCCATAGGGCCAGGCTATGGAAGTGAGGAGGGAATCTGGAGAACTTGGTGTTGGAATGGGTGCATGGTGGAGAGATGGGTGCTGGAATACTGTATGACTGAAACCAAATCATGAACTGCTTTGTAATTGTTTATCTGGTGGTGGTATAATAAAATTAAAAGAAAATAAAAATGCTCCTCAAATTAACCTCAATGGAGATCTCAGAATCAATCCAAACCCTTATGGACAGTTTACCAAGGAGTCTAGAGTATAAAGAGCATTAGGGAGTCATGATTAATCAAAGCTCATAGTAGAACTGGACAAAAACACACACAATTCCACTAGACTGTGATCTTCACTTTTCCAAAGAAGACACAAAGGGTCATCAGGCATGTGAAAAGATATTCATTGCCACATATCAGGAAAACACAAACCAAGTCACTGATCACCATCATCTCAGTCCTGTTAGAGTAGTTTATATAAAAAAAAAAAAAAACTAACAATACGCTGTGGTGAGGATGCAGTGAAAAGGGGGCAATTGCGCTGTTGGTGAGATGTTAACTATGCGGTCATCAAGAAAAAGCTAAACTTTCCTGAACATATTAGAATTAAACCTCAGGCCAGAGAGGTCTAACAATGGGTAGGATTGGTCTAAAATGGCCTTGTCAGTGTCTGATCTGGGTTTTATCACAGACTCCACAGCATCTGCTGAGCCCCAGTGGATGCCCAGGAATGAACCCTGAGCTTGAACCAATAATAAAACCTGGATATCTTTTTGGGAGTGGTTCCAATCAAACAGACAAAAAGTCTTGAGGTAAACCAAAGAACAGAAATTTAAGATGATAGACTTTTAGCAGTTTTCTTATGAGTGTCAGGATGAAAATCTAACCAAGGACATTCAAGATTGTATCTGTCCATGGCGAAGTGTACTTTAGAGAAGATGCTGCCCTGGAATATCCTTGCGATACACTGAAATGTCTCATTGACCAACTCCAGTACAAACTTCAGACAAAGCCTTTTAGGATCACTTAGCTCAGTGCCCACAGAAAGTCTATTTGGCATCTCAAGTACTGGTCTCCAGCAGAGGGTCAGGATGTGTCCCTGGACTGGAATCCCTTGGGTCAGAAATCAAAGAGGAAATCCAAAGATTCCTGGAAACAAACAAAAATGAAGCCATGAATTATCAGAACTTGTGGGATTCAGCGAAAGCAGTGTTAAGAGGAAATTCATAACTCTGCAAGCATTCATCAGGAAAGAAGAAAGAGCCCACATCAATAACCTGACTTCACTGCTCAAAATCTCAGAAAAAGACCAACAAAATGAGGCCAACCCAGGCAGAAAGAAGGCAATGATAAAATTTAGAGAGGAAATCAATGAGCTGGAATGCCATAAAACAATCACTTGATCACTTGAATCCCGTTATTCATTGATTTGCTCGAGCGGGCGCCAGTAACATTTCCATTGGACCCTATCACGTGTCAATGTAGCCCAATGTCATCTGGTTGCTTCAGGAATATGAAGAGCCTCAAACCGTTCCTTCAGGGTCTTGACAAAGAAGTCTGACCATCTTGTAGGTGGGCGGCCATGTGATCTTTTGACATCCCGTGGGATCCAGATGTTAATGGCTCTAGTCCATTGGTCATCTCCAAATCACAGTACATGTCCAGCCCATCCGATTTTCGATGGCTTGGCAAATGAGACAGCATCCCTGACTCTGGAACAGAGATGGAGGTCGGAGCTCCAGATTCCTTCTTTCACTTGAGTGAGGCGTGATATTCCAAGCACAGCTCTTTCGATTCCTCTTTGGGAGACCAGAATAGTGTTCTCATCCTGCTTTCGTAGGGGCGCAGGTCTCTAAGGCATATGTTAATGCAGGGAGAACAGTGGAGTTGAAGAGATGTGCTTGGAGCTGGAGGTTCTTTGTCTTTTTAGCTATTTCTTTAATGCTTTTGAAGGCATTCCATGCTGCTCTCTTCCTCCTGCACAGCTCAGGTTTTAGGTCATTCATCATGTTGACTTCTCAACCTAGGTACACATAACTGCTGCATTCAGAGATGTTTGTTCCTTTGAGAGTGAATGGGGCCTCTGGAACTAGTTCATTTTTCATGAACATAGTTTTGCTGAGATTCAGCTGTAGACCTATCTTTCCACATTCTTGGTCGAAGTCAGCCAGCATTTGTGCCACTTGGCTAATGTTTGGTGTTATTAGAACAATGTCATCAGTGAAGCAGAGGTGGTTTAATTGCCAACAGTCTAACTTCACTCCCATCCCTTCCCCATTCTAATTGTTGCATGATGTTCTCGAGGGTGGCACTGAAGAGTTTTGGTGAAATGGTATCACCCTGCTGAACCCCTCTTTTGACATTGATGATCAGTTCTTTGTAGAATGGTGAGATCCTGGTGGTGAATCCTTAATACAGCTCATGAAGGAACTTTATGTATTGTGTTTGAACACCCCTGTTTGACTAGGGCTTCGATGACTGCTTCAGTCTCCACAGAATCAAAAGGCATTCTTTAAATCAATGAACGTGAGACAGAGTGGCATCTGAACTTTCTACACACTTCAATGAGCTTGGTTACCGTGTGGATATGGTCGATTGTGCTGAATCCTTTTCGAAGCCAGCTTGCTCGCATGGTTGCCTTTCATCTAATGTTCTGCCAATCCTGTTTAGGATGACTCGAGTGAACAGCTTGTAGATGACAGACAACAGGCAGATGGGGCGAAAGTTGCCAATGTTGTGGATGTCTCCCTTCTTGAACCGTAGAACTGTCTTTCTTGTTTTCCAATGGGAGGGCACCTTGCATTCGAACAGGTAGCGTGTAAAGAGCCAAGTCAGATGATGAGTCAGTGTATTGATGAGTACTGAAGGCAGATTCTTCAGGGTGTTCAGGTCTGATCTTGTCTGGGCCTGGTGCTGTTCCTTTCTTTACTTATGAAATGGCATGTTGGATTTCAGAAGGGAGAACACTGGGAACGACATATCCATACTGTGGAATTTTGTATGTGGGCAGGTGGCCATGGCTATCAAAGAGATCTGAGAAGTCATGGATAATCTTCTCCATTGCCTTTCTGGAAGATGTGATCAATCCATCAGGACTTTGGAGGGCAGTCATCTTGGTCTTATGCAAGTTGGCAAAGGACAGGCAGGTGTTGCGAATGCTTTTCCCGGCTTCTGCTGCATCTTCCAGTATTTCTGCTCTTCTCTCTTTGAGGTCTTCCCTTTATTGCTTCTCTGCACTGCTTTGCAAGCTTGGATGTTAACATTTGGTTGCCTGAGGCTCGCGCCTTGCCACGTTGGCGAATGAGCTTGAGAGTTCTTGAAGACAGACTTCCTTTTGTGGTATTTTTCTCTCTCTGCATTCTTCGCACAATCATGGAGGTGCTGAACAGTCGGCTGTATTCTTCATCGATGTCATCAATGATGGTATCTTCCCATGTTGCCACAGTGGTGCCAAAGAGTTCCCAGTTGGTGGTCGTTCTGGGAGTTCTCTTCTTAATCTTTTAGCCTTTTCTCCCCATTGCATGAAGTAGAATTTTGCATGAAGGAGATGTGGTCCAATCCTATTGAATATATATACATATATATATTGAATAGATATACAATAACTCCCATCTATATACTAAATAGATATGCAATATCTTTATATGTTGTGGAATATATAAAAAGTAGCATGATACCAATATAAAAGGCCATGCAAGACATGGATCGGGAAGTCTTGTCAGTGGGGCATCTACTGAAAGTATGTGGGAGTCAGAGGTTAGGTAAGAGAGAGAAAGGAACAGTTTACTAATAATTTTTTGGAAATGATAATACCAGCCTGCTCTTAGCATCGATTGTAGGCAAATGGATATACATGATAACCTTTAAATGTATATATTGCCAACACAATGTGTAAGAGAATGAAGAGCAACAGAGAGAGACAGAGAGAGAGAGAGAGAGAGAGAGGTAAAGTGCCTGCCATAGAGGCAGGATTGGGATGGGGAGGGGATCAGGGGACATTTTATTTTGCTTTTTTGGGTCATATCCAGTGTCGCTTAGGAGTTACTCCTGGCCCTTCACTCAGGAATTACTCCTGGCAGTGCTCAGGGACCATATGGAATGCAAGGGATTAAACCCGGGTCTGCCACATGCAAGGCAAAAAGCCTACCCCACTGTGATATCACTCTGGCCTAATCAAGGGACATGTTGCAGGAAATGTGCACTGTTGGAGGGATGGGTGCTGGAACACTGTATGACTGAAATGGAATCCTGAACATATTTGTAACTGTATATATCACAGATGTATAATAAAAATGAAAAATATTAAATAATAAAAATAATATTGCCCCAGTCAAGAGCTGCTCTACAGTTTCCCTGCAGGCTCTGTGAACATGAAGGAAGTGCATTTATCTGTATGATTATTATTCAACATACAGGAATATATTTCTCCAAGCCTTCACAAATCCTTGTCTTTACTTCAAAATTGTTTTGTATAATAACCTTTAGACTTATCAGAGAGCCAAGCTTGATTGCTTGCTTGGAGTCTAACAGCATTTCTCTCTGGTCAAACTATAGCTATATTGTACTTAAGAATTCCAAGGTAGCCAGATAAAAGTACTGGTAAGATCTGTCTAATCCCATGATGTTTTTGGTAACACAAGAAAAAATATTTATACCAGCTAACACAAAATCCTTTAATATGCACTGCTACTTACAGTCACAGATCAAAACTGTATGCTACAAAGTGGCCTGAACTAGGTAAATCCAGGCAAGATGTAGAGACTCTAGGCAACAGTGCACTACAATGCATCTACATAATGAAATACTATACACTGTCAGGAAAAACGAAGTCATGAAATTTGTCTACAAATGGATGGACATGAAGATTATCATGCTTATGGAAATCAGTCAGAAGGGAAAAGGACAGATATAGAATGACTGCATTTATCTGTGGGATATAAATATATAGTCGTGTTCTACTCTGTGTTGTAAATGATACCAGCTTATAACTGACCATTGAGTGTAGGCAAAGGAATATACATAATAAGCCCTAGATGTACATATAGCAAGGCACAATGTGTAAGAGATGGTAGAGATGGATAAAGAGGAAGAAGTGGAAGAAAAGGAAAAGAAGAAGAGGAAAAAGAGGAGGAGGAGGGAAGAGGAAGATAAGAGGAAGAAGAGGAAGAAGGAAGAAAGAAGAAGAGGAAGAAGAAGAGGAAGAAAAAAAGAAGAGGAAGAAGAGAGGAAGAGGAGGAAGAGAGAGAAAGAGGAAGAAGAGGAAAGAGGAGGAAGAGGAGGAAGAGGAAGAAGAGGAAGAGGAAGAGAAGAGGAGGAAGAAGAAGAGGAAGAAGAAGAGAAGAAGAAGAGGGAAGAAGAGGAAGAAGGGAAGAAGGAGAAGAAGGAGAAGAAGCAGCAGAAGAAGAAGTGCAGAAGCAGAAGAAGCAGAAGTGGAAGAAGAGGAGGAAGAAGAAGAGGAAGAATAAGGGAAGAAGAAGAGGAAGAAGCAGAGGAAGAAGAAGAAGGAGAAGAAGAAGAAGAAGAAGAAGAAGAAGTGCAGAAACAGAACAAGCAGAAGAAGTGCAGAAGTAGAAGAAGAAGCAGAAGAAGATGAAGACAAAGACAAAAGAAGATGAAAAAGACAAAGATGAAGAAGACAAAAAGACGAAGACAACGACGATGACGATGAGAAAGAAGAAGATGAAGAAGAGAGCGAAGAAGGAGAATGAAGACGAAGAGAGAAGAAGAGAAGACGAAGAAGACGAAGAAGATGAAGAAGACGAAGAAGAAGAAGATAAAGAAGACGAAGAAGGCGAGGACGAGAGAGGAAGAGGAAGAGGAAGGAAGAGAAGAGGGAAGAGGAAGAGGAAGAGGAAGAGGAAGAGGAAGAAGAGGAAGAGGAAGAAAGAAGAAGAAAAGAAGAAGAAGAAGAAGAAGAAGAAGAAGAAGAAGAAGAAGAAGAAGAAGAAGAAGAAGAAGAAGAAGATGATGATGATGATGACTTGCTATAGAGTTAGGCTAGTGGAGGTGGAACTAATCAGGGGACATAGATGGTGGGGAATGGGCACTGGTAGTGGAATGGGTGCTGGAACATTGTGTGATTTAAAACTAATCATGAACATATTTCTAATTGTATAACTCACGGTACTATAATATTTTTTTTTAAAAACCTGCCTTCAACCACCGTTTCTTTTCCTGCTGTGTCATTAAGTGGCACATTCCAGTTCATACCATATAAATATTTCTTGCTTGCATTTGATAGATGCTTATTATTCTGAAAAGAATTAAGGGACAAGGTTAAAATTTGGCTAGCTTTTTATCAGTCTCTCCTTGTACTCTAAGTCCTCACTTAAAGTGGCTTAAGTTTGTCAATATTTGCCTCTTCTGTAAAGATCTACTGAGCAATATAGTGAATCTTTTGTGAGACACCAAAACTTTGTGGTTTTTATTTGCTTTGTTTTGGGATGCTTTTGTTCTTCGTTACTATGTATTCAGACCAAACCCTGCAATGCTCAAGATTTCCCTGCTGGCTCTGCTCTCAGCAACTAAGAAATTATTCCTCCTGGGGCTCATTGACCATATGGGAGGGCAGGGATCAAACCGACACTGACCTTGTGTAAGGCAAGCCCCCACCACTAAAACTTATATGACTTAATCCCAAATATTATTTTTGAGATTAGGGTCGGCCATTGGTAGGTGAGAAAGTATAAATTAAAACTAGAAATAGTGTCTTCTAAGGGGCTTTTCTCGTTCTTCAACCATAAGAGACATGTCGATGTTAAACCATGAAGTTTGCCCTCACCAGACACCAAAACTCAGACTTCAATGCTTCTTTCTTTCTTTTATCACACCTGATGATGCTCAGGGTTACTCCTGCACTCAGGACTTACTACTGGTGGGACTTGGGGGATATATGGAATGCTGGGGATCGAACCTGGGTCAGCTGCTTGCAAGGCAAATGCCCTACCTACTTTGCTATTGCTCCTGCACCAGATTTCAATTCTTTAAACACAGTATTTTCAGCTTCACCTGTCTCTCAAAGAGATTTGTAAAAAAATCTGGCAATAAAATAAAATATCTAAAACATGAACTTTTGGTATGGCTTTAAATCCAAAGATCTTTGAAGGATGTCCAGTTTTGACAGAAACTATCAAAAAGAAGAAAATATCTGAAAACTTGTGTGTTTTGTATGGCTTTATATCCACAGGTTTTTGAAGAATGACTATAAAACACTGCCTGTCCTTTCATAAGTTATAGCTTCCCAACATTACAACCATTTAGAAACATAAACATTTATTGTTTTATGCTGACCATATCAAGTAAAAGTAGGGTATAATGGCAGAAATAAATAACACAGTCCTCTATGAGACAAAGATCCCCAAATTGAAAATAGGATAGAAGAACTGTGTATTTACTGTTTTATTTTTAAAGAACTGAAGGACATTTTGATGCTGAACTCTTAAAAAATCTTGAGGATTATCAGGACGAATTGATAATTCTATAATATTCTTCGCTTGTAAGTAGGGTAACTACAACTGGAGTCTTTGAATGACTACATCCCTCCCCAACACTTTCCTCACAGCCTTCGCCACATCCTTGTTGCGGAGAGTATAAATCAGGGGATTGAGGGTGGGGGTGATGATGCTATAGAACACAGAGCCAACCTTGTCCTGCAGTGGAGTGCGCAGGGACCTGGGCCTCATATACGAGAAGATGGAGGCACCAAACCAGAGACAAACCACATTCAGATGAGAGCTACATGTGGCAAAGGCGTTTCTCTTACTCCCAGCAGATTGCATCAGAATGACACTGCGGAGGATCAAGGCATAGGATGTACAGACCAGGACAATGGGAAATAGGAGGAACAGAATGCCACTGAAAAAAACTGTCTTCTCATAAACAGTGATATCTATACAGACCAATTTCACAACAGCAGGAAACTCACAATAGAAGTGGTGGATTTTTCTAGTGCCACAGTAAGGAAAGTGCATCAATATTGCTGTGTGAGTGAGAGAGTTTGTGAATCCCCCAACCATGATACTACAACCATCATCACAGTCATCCTTCTGTTCATGAGAATAGCATAATGCAGTGGGCAACAGATGGCAACATAACGGTCATAGGACATGAGTGCTAGAAGAAGACACTCAGATGCTCCCAACGACAAGTATAGGAAGTGCTGGGTAGCACATCCCACAAAGGAGATGGACTTCCTGCCTGACAGGTAGTTGGCAGCCATCTTGGGAATGGTTGTGGTGATGAACATCAGGTCCATGAGGGAGAGCTGGCTGAGCAGGAAGTACATGGGGGTGTGCAGCCGGGGGTCAGCAGAGATGAGAAAAATGGTGAGGGAGTTACCAATCACAGCAATAAGGTAGACCACCATGGTCAAGGAGAAAAGGAAGACGTGGGTGAGGGAATCATCAAAGAGCCCTTCTAGGATGAAGTCGGCCAGCGAGGACTCATTGCTCAGCTTCATTGCCCGGCTCAGTCCCTGAGGAAACAGGAAGTGGATGTGGATGAATATGAGAAATCTGGGTTTAGTATACTCATTTCAGGTACTTTTTGATCTAGAATTTGGAAGCGATAGTTCTGTTTATTATTATCAAACAGTTCTAATTTAAAGTAACATTAACATGAGCTACAGGACCTAAATTATTTTCTCACATGAAATCCAGAAAATCCTATTTTTATACACTCTTTATTTGGGTCTTAGGTTTACCCCCCGTGACTGAAGAATACTCTCAGTTAAGTGGATGGAGATTGCTCTGGCAGTGCACAGAGGTTGTGCTGCTCAAGTGTAACCTAGGGCTGTAGCAGTTAAGATCTGCCCTCTAGTCCTTGACCCAAGGATACAGACTCCCTAAAGTATCAAACTTCATCAAGTTTCTTATCATTAAGCATGAACCAGATATAAGTTTACACTCATATGTACATATTTATACACACAGAAACCCATATGCAGTAGAATGTCTATGCATGCATACCTAATAAATGTATATGTTATATATGTTAAAACTGTACAATATATTTTTGCTTATTGTAACAATCAGCAATCAACCTGAAAAGTTTAGGCACTAAAAATTCTTAAATGTTTATGCCTGGATACAACAGTGAATAGGGCACCTGCCTTCCATGTGGCCAATATAGATTCAACCCCTGGCACCCCATCTCCACAACAAACATCACAAGGAGTGATCCCTGAGCACAGAGCCAAGATTATTCCATAAGAATATCTCTTTGTGAACCAAAACAAAAAAAAAACACCCTAAATGCTCACACTCTAAATTTATTAAACAGTATTCACTAAAATTTCCCTCCAGAAACCACGATCTGGTTAAGGCACTGTATAATGCAACATCTCTGTGTCTGATGCTAGAGCTGAGAGTCCATGGACAGGCAGTTGTGAAAGGATGATGGGTCTAGTTTGGTAGATCAGGGACAGCCTGGAGCCCCCAAGCATGAGCTATTAACATCAGGGGCAAACCAGAGCTAGTTACAGCTAGTTACTCTGGCCCCATCCATTCTTTTTGGTTATCACACAGAAGTGGGAACCTTCCTAACTGGGCAAGCATACACACTGGCTCACATGTTAGAGCAGGTAGAGCCCAGGGAAGGGAGAGTAACTGCAGATCCAGCAACCACCTGACTCCACAAGGTGAGCCCAAAAGATGGGTGACAAGCAATGGAAATACAGAAAGATTGTGCTCTTCTGCCCTTGATTCACATCAAGCATCTCCCTGTGCTCACCTGACCCAGAAACAAACACAAACATAAGCTTCAAGTCTCTTATATGTAACTCAGCCCAGTCAGACTTAAATATGAAAGTGTCATGAGCCCTTTAGGCACATGTGGTACAGATACACATACACACACAGCATAACCATCTAGTTCAACCTTTTTTTCACCATAAAATACAAATCACTAATTCATTCTTTTTTCCTAACTCGATACAGTGATTTTACATACAAGCAAAACATAATACTGTCTTTCCCAGAAGATACATAGCTCCTGTATTACTTTGGTCAGTGTTTATACTTATCCCCTGTATTATTCAGGATATTCATTCTTGACCTATCAATCAGAAAAAGAAACTTGGTATACAAATTTATGATTTACTCAGATGGAAACAAGTAAGGTAATGCCTATTATTGTACATAGAATGGCTCCCATATGGAAGAACAAACCCATCCTGTGGATGTCCATCAGAATCTTTCTAGTCACTCTTGTTAATGCCCATGGATGCAATTCTTTAATCACAGCAATAGGATGGAGTCTGTATAAGCGCTTAGTCACCTGGACCCACTCACCCAAACAACCTAGTTCTCTGCTGGGAAACCAAAATGCCCTTTGCTGAGAGCAACATGTATCCCAGTTACAGAAGCATTCCTATGGGCATCAGCCCTTTACATAGTGGGAATATGGGAGTTGGCTTTCAGGGAAAAGACAATCCTTGGCTCTGACTGTAATAGACCTTTTCCTAGAAACTCATTTGCCTCTTAACTGTAGTGCTTCTGTCACAAGTCCACAAATCCATGGATTCATGGATTGTTTCATTCACATTTCTGATATTCTATGAAGCATTGCAACATGATGTCGAAGAGTATGACTTGGTCCCTGATCATGCGATGCTCTGGTCTTAACATATTCTATAACACCTGAAACAGGGATTTGATGAATGCTATAAAGGTATTTTGAAGATACAATTATAGCAACAGCTAGTTAAAACATTTGCTTTAAGTAACTGTCATTTACTTCATTCATTTGCAGGATATAAAAAATGGTATGATAATAATATCCAAGACCAGGCAAAACATGGGTCAGGAGATCTTGTCAGTGGGTGGAATCTACTGCACGTGTGTGTGAGTGAGAGGTTAGGTAAGATAGAGAAAGGAGCAGTGTGAAAATAATTGTTGGAAATGATAACACCAGCCTAGAACTAAGCACTAAATGCAGGCAAAGGGATATACACGATAATCCCTAAATGTATGTATTGCAAGCCACAATGTGTAAGAGAAGGAGGATATGAGAGAGACAGAGAGAGAGAGAGAGAGAGAGAGAGGAAGCAAAGTGTCTGCCATAGAGGCAGGCTGGGGAGGGAGAAGAAGTCAGCGGACATTGGTGGCAGGAAATGTGCATTGTGGAGGGATGGGTCCTGAAACACTGTATGACTGAAACCTAATCATGAACAGTTTTGTAATTGTTTATCTCACGGTGGTATTATAAAATTAAAAATAGGTGTCATTTAATATGCAACAGAAGCTTGATAAGTGACTTTATTGACTGGTTGAATTATTCTACTGAGCCGAAATTGGGTTAGAGGTAAGGAAGATCCGGGAATGTAGGCAGCTTTCTAGTGCTTTTTTCTGTAATTTACGGTACTGAAATGAAATTCATAAGACAATAAAAAGCATCCAATCCACACAGAATAAGTAATGGCACCCATACTTCAGAAATGAAGACTTGGAACTCCCAACCAGAAGAAAGAGCATTGGCTAACCATGGGCAAATGGAATAAAGAATAGATTGTTAAAGAAGATGGGATAACACTGACTAATAAAATCTGAACTGCAGAAACTAAAAGGTTAAATTGATATGCATTTTGCACGTTTTTAAAAAGACGTATGCATGTGTGTCACTTATGTTTGCAGTTTTTGCCTAACCATAATTACTTTTAACATAAATTCTGCTATTCATAGTCAACCTACCTGAATATTTTACAAAAGTATAAAAGGGAAATATAGGGGCCATAGCGATAGCCCAGCAGGTAGGGTGTTTGCTTGCATGCGACCGGCTGGTGCTGGCCCGGGTTCAATCCCCGGCATCCCATATGGTCCCCGAGCACTGCCAGGGGTAATTCCTGAGTTCAGAGCCAGGATAAACCCCTGAGCATTGCCGGGTGTGACCCAAAAAAAACAAAAAAAAAGGGAAATATAGATGAAATAAGTTCAGAGTATTTTGATAAATAAGTTAAAATTGATAAATAACGGATTTTGCATATGGTTAATGGTAAAGAGGTAGTATGTTTTATGTACCTTATGGGAAAAATATTAAATGTTTGGGGGGTTTTACATGACACTGTTGTTTTTTGTTGAGTGGAAGGACAACTTGAAAATGCCTTTACTTGGTGAATAAGTGTGACCAAAGAGTGTGTATCAATATCACATTGACACATAACAACACGTACCTGAAAAAAGTGAGAAATGTTCTAGGTAGCACTAAGAGCCTTCAAATATGATTCAGGTCAACAAATGAAGATTATGATACCTAACCAGATGAATTTCTTACGGGTTCATTATTGTGATTGTCACATGAATACTAATCAGAATGAGATCTGTTTAGGATGAAATCCACGTAAAACTTTAAATTGTGAAATAAAATAGCTAGGGTATAATTCTCTGTCATTTTCCCCACGAACCTATCTTGATCTGATGCAACCCAGGTTTTGGGTGAGATCCTACATTTTGAAACTAAAATAGAAACAAGTGCATTCTTCAGCCCATAAGTAGCTCCTAATAAAGTAAACACATAGATCACACTTCGTATTTCTGCTGCCAAAACAGCTTGTGACTAATAAAGTGCTAATATTCCCTACATGCCTCTCCCCTAATCCAGTTGAGAGTCACCAACATCCCTTTGACTTAGGACCATATTCTTTCCTTTCCCTTCACTGGTCTCCATAAACTCTCTAGATTTTCATATCAAACTGATTTGTGACCGTCAAATACCTTCTCTAGAAGCTTTCCTCTAAAGTAACCAATATCACCTTCAGGCCTAAGTGACTAGAAAGCAAGGTGGCAATGCCAGGTACTAAAAGAAGTTCTCTGGAAACCCCTCCCCCAACCTTCACTTACCAGCAGGGACTATGGACAGGAAACAGGCTGCATCCACACTGACTCATAAACTGGCCTGGGACCATGCAAGGAGGCCGCTCCTGAGGCTGCTCATCTCACCTCCTTTTCCACCCACTCAATCTCAATTACTGGGGGATTGTCGTCGAAGAGACTGTCCATAAAGCCATATTTTTACTGATTTCCTGAGACCAGGGCATCGGCAGAGCAACAAAACATGAAACTGTGTAATGCTCTTGTAACCTGGACTCAGATTTTGACTCCCTCAGAAGGCAGGATAAAGATGAACTAACTGAACTTCTGTAACTGCACTAAGGGGGAGCTTGGAATCATGCAGGAGTTTCCACCAACTCTCTCTAGGCCAGTAGTGCAGTGACGGCTCAGACAATGACGCTTTCCATAAAGGCTAACTGGTAGAGATATCTTAATGCCAAACTTTATCATCATTGAACAAAGTCATTAAACAAGTGGCTCTGAATTTTTTGCTTTGTTGTATCACAGAGTGTTGCTCTGCTTAACTTAGTCTAGAAAAAGACAAGAATTTGGCTCTAGCCCTGGTGGACTTAAGTTCCTTGCTCACTGCATGGATGTTTCCTTAGCAAGAATCGCAGTTTACAATGAGGATATATATACTTGACCCAACTCAGCCAAACAGAGGAAAGAGGAGCTTGGGGGTGAGATAGGAAACATCTGCTAACCCAGAGGACCTAGGTGTCAGCTATGGTTAATTGTGGACATGAATATCTGCCCCGAGGGATCCCAGCCCAGGGACACATCCTAGTCCTCTGCTGGAGACCAGTACTCGAGAGGCCAATTAGACTTGCTGTGAGCATTGAACTAAGCAATCCCAAAAGGACTCTGCAGTTTGTTCTGGAAAGTGGACAATGAGATATTTTGGTGTGTGTCCCTCAAGATGTTGCAGGTGTAACTGCGTCAGCAGGTGGCAGACAGGGAGGCAGGCTTGTCTACACCCAGGTCTCTTCCCCATGGCCCTGGATGGTTGATGGTCTGACATAGGAAAAGATTGGACCCCCTGAGATAAATCCAGAGCCACAGCAGAACCTGGCAAGATACCCATAGGGTATTCGATATGCCAAAGGCAGTAACAATAATGGACCTCATTCCCAATAAATGGAGACATTACTGGCACCCCCTTGAGCAAATTGATGAACAACGGAAGACAAGTGACAAGAAGGTAGGGGAGGTAATATCTATTCCAAGGTACACTTCTTCATGGAGAGAAACAATCTTGAATGTCCCTGACTAGATCTTCATCTGGACACACCAGACATGCTACATATTTATCATCTTAAATCCCTGGTCACTGTTTTACCTCAAGTCTTTAGACTGTTTGTTTGTGGCCACTCCCAACTATACTTTGGCTTTAGTACTGGCTCTAGGCTCAGGCATCATTCCCTGGATGTCGAGAGTGGGGTTCAGCAGACACTGTAGAGTCTATGATTAAATCCAGATTAGACCATAGAAAGGCCCACATCCTACTCATTGAAAGACTGCGATGGCCCCACGTCTTATTTTTTTTACTATAGGTATTAGTTTATTACATTATAATTAGGTTTTATTCTTAATTTTGATCACTTGATCACTTGACATCCCATTATTCATTGATTTGCTCTAGCCAGGTACGTTTCCATTTGACCCTATCATGTGCAAGTGTAGCCCAATGGCATCTGGTTGCTTCAGGAATACGAAGAGCCTCAAACCATTCGTTCAGGGTCTTAAAAAGAAGTCTGACCATCTTGTAGGTGGACAGTCACGTGATCTTTTGATGTCCCATGGGATCCAGTCAGTAATGGCTCTAGTCCAGCGGTCGTCTCTAAATCACATTGAATGTCCAGCCCATCTGATTTTCGATACTTTGGCAAACGAGACAGCGTCCCTGACTCTGAATCATTGACAGAGGTCGAAACTCCAGATTCCTTCTCTCACTTGAGTGAGGCGTGATATTCCAAGCATAGTTCTTTTGATTCCTCTTTGGGAGAACCGAATAGCATTCTCATCCTGCTTTCGTAGGGGCCCAGGTCTCTGAGGCATGTGTTAATGCAGAGAGTATGGTGGAGTCAGAGATATGTCCAGAGCCAGAGGTTCTTTGTCCTTTTTAGGTATTTCTTCGATGCTCTTGAAGGTGTTCCATGCTGCTCTCTTCCTCCTGTGCATCTCAGGTTGTTCATCATGTTGAGTTTTCAACCCAGGTACACATGACTGCTGCATTCAGAGATGTGTGTTCTGTTGAGAATGAATGGGGCCTCTGAAACTAGTTCATTTTTCATGAAAATTGCTTTGTTGAGATTCAACTGTAGACCTATCTTTCACATTCTTAGTTGAAGTCAGCCAACATTTGTGTTGCTTGGCTAATGTTTGGTGTTATTAGAACGATGTCATCAGCGAAGTGGAGGTGGTGTAGTTGCCGACCGTCTATCTTTACTCCCATTTCTTCCCATTCTAATCCCAGTCATGTGACAATTTTAATTGTCACATGACTTTCGGAAGGTGGCGCTGAAAAGTTTTCGTGAAATGGTATCACCCTGCCGAACCCCCTCTTGTGACATCAATGATCACTTCCTTGTAGAACGGTAAGATCCTGATGGTGAATCCATAATACAGCTCATACATAAACCCAATCTTTATGTATTGGGTTTGATCACCCTATTTGGTTAGATGGTGAAGATTGCTGCCAGCAAGGTGTGGGGGTTCCTCTGGATTCTTCTGAGGCTCTATTGGGATGGTGGACTCGGGTCGGAAGTCGCTCTCGTGGTCCGTGGAGTGCAGGGGGGTTCAACGGGGAAAGCTGGTATCTGCTCTGCCAGGTGTATTCTGCATCTGTGGCTCAAGTCCACCATCCTAATAGAGCCTCAGAAGAATCCAGAGGAACCCCCATACATGGCTGGCAGCGATCTTCACCATCCACACTCCGCAGCTCGTAAGCTCTCCACCCAAAAGATTAAGCTAGTCTCCAGCCCGGCTTGTCAGAAACCCAGCCTACAAGGACCTACCCTTCAGAGACCCACCCTTCAGAGGAGAGTATTTCAAGCCCAGGAATGCTTGAGCCACAGAAGCAGATACATCCAACAGAGCAGATACCAGCTTTCTCCGGTGCACATGGCTGCTATGCGGCCACGCAATTTACCTCCAAATTACTGTGAATATTCTACCCACCCCTCTGAGAGAGCCCCACAAACTACTGAGTGTATAGCACCCATACAGCAGAGCCTGGCAAACGGTAAGATGCATATTCGATATGCCAAAACCAGTATCAAAAATGTTTATTTTCCTGACCCCGAAAGAGCCCTTAATACGGCAGCAGTAAGAAAGGTGAACAAACAGTGCCTGATAAAATTTCATGGCCAACCTAGGCTGCCAAAACAAAGAAGGACTAAAATGACTGCCTGTATTTTCAATGCACGTACACTCTCATCAGAAGCATATATCGAGGATCTGATGGTGCAAGCACAAAAGATCAAGCACGACATCATTGGTCTGACTGAGACGAGGAGAGGTCAGTCGCATCACGCTGTATTTGACACTGGAGAATTGTTCCTTGGAACATGCAATGAAAGAGGCGTTGGTGGCGTCGGTGTCCTTGTCAACACGAACATGGCCATCAACATTGATTCATTTGAATGCCTAACAAACTGGATAGAACGATTACTTGAAGAGATGTGGCCCACTGCCAGCAATTTCTATCTTCGGTTGTCTATGCACCAACATCCACATACAAGGAAGATGAAATTGAGAAATTCTTCATGGAACTGGAGGAGTTCTATAAAAAAAGATTACACCTTCTACAAGATCATAGTCGGTAATTTTAATGTCAAGATAGGACTGAGAAGATCCACTGAAGAACTCCACATCGGGACCCATGGCCTAGAATTGAACGTACAGGGTGAGAGATTATCTGAGTTCATCATGTCCACCAAAACCATTCATGGGAAATCACAGTTCCAGAAGGCTGAAGCAAAACGTTGGACATGGGAATCTCCTGGTGGACAGTTCCACAATGAAATTGACCACATCATCTTCAATCGACTTTTTTTTCTGACCTATGTTGCTGTCATCCCAAAAATTCCAAACAGGATCGGACCACCGTCTCCTTCGTGCAAAATTCTACTTCCCACAATGGGGGAGAAAAGGCTGCAAAGTTTAAGAAGAGAACTCCCAGAACGACCACCAACTGGGAACTCTTTGGCACCATTGCAGCAACATGGGAAGATACCATCATTGGCGACATTGATGAAGAATACAACCGACTGGTTCAGCACCCCCATGATTGTGTGAAGAATGCTGAGAGAGAGAAAGACACAAAAGGACGCCTGTCTTCAGAAACTCTCGAGCTCATTAGCCAACGTGGCAAGGCATGAACCTCAGGCGACCAAATGCTAACGTCCAAGCTTGCAAAGTGGTGCAGAGAAGCGATAAAAGAAGACCTCAAGGACAGAAGAGCAGAAATACTGGAAGATGCAGCAGAAGCTGGAAAAACATTCACACTGCCCGTTTGTCCTTCACCAACTATAAGACCAAGATGACTGCCCTCCGATGCCCTGATGGATCTATCACATCTTCCAGAAAGGCAATGGAGAAGATTATCCATGATTCTACTCAGATCTCTTTGATAGCCATGTCCACCTGCCCACATACCAAATTCTACAGGATGTATATGTCGTTCCCAACAGTCTCCCTTCTGAAATCCGACATGCCATTTCATTGGTAAAGAAGGGAACAGCACCAGGCCCAGACAAAGTCAGACCTGAACACCTGAAGAGTCTGCCATCAGTACTCTTCAATATACTAGGTCGGCTCCTCAATCACTACCTGTACTGATATATGTATCACTTGATTACTAAGAATCGACCTTCACTGTCCCTTCTGATATTCTTCAACCTGAAGTCTATGTTGTCGGATACCAGTATGGCCACCCTGGCCTTTTTGGAGGGGTTGAGTGAAGGATTACTTTCAGCCTTTTACTTTTATCCTGTCTTTGCTCCGATTGTTCAGGTGTTTCTTGACGGCAGCAGAATGTTGGATTCATTTTATGATTCATTTTTGCCACTCTGTCTCTTAACTGGTGCATTTAGACCATTGACATTTAGAGATTATTGTCATGGGATTTTGTGCCATCTTTCTGTATAGGTTTGTTGTTCTTTTTGGGTTTTGTCTCATTTTAGAGTAGCTCTTTCAGCCCTTCTTTTTTAGGGTTGATTTTGAGTTTCAGCGAGGAAGCTGCTCTGCTACTTATGAAACCCTGAGCCAGAAGCACGCCAGGTTCCCCACTAAAGTATGTTGTGTGACAGGCAAGGGAGTGTCCGCCTTTTGGGCCATGCCTGATTCCGGAGACAAGTGGCTTTCCATATCAGACCCCAGTCACGACGTGCAGCGGGGGATGTGCCTTGGTGAAGTGGCGCAGCCCAGCGAGCGGGAAAGCGGGAGATGCGCTATCCAGGGCCAACCAAGGCTCCTGCGGCATTGCCATATCATTCCACCTACAAAGTTCCTGATCTATTGTTCATCCAAGAGCTACTGTTTATCCAATAAGTTGTGTATCTGTCCTTCAAATCTGAATGAGAGTTTAGCCTTGTAAAGAATTCTTGGTGAGGCATTCATTTCTTTGAATTTTTTTACTATATCTCACCACTGCCTTTGGGCTTGGAGCATCTCTTCTGAGAGGTCTGCTGAAAGTCGAATGGATGCTCCTTTGTATACAATTTCCTCTTTTGATCTTGCTGCTTGAAGAATTGTGTCTCTATCTATGGCATCCATTATTTTGACTAGGATATGTCTTGGAGTCTTGCTATTGGGGTCTCTTCTTTGCTGGTGCCCTTCGGGCTTCTTGGATCTGGATCTCAGGGAACTTTTCAGCAAGGATGTTTTTTAAGTGTTTTAATTCCCTTGGGGTTACATTTCTGTCCCTCCAGGACTCCAGTGATTCTTATGTTGTACCTCTTGGATTCATCCCAATGTTCTCTGTTCCACCGCTGATCCATTTCCTGGTCTTTTTCCACCTTTTGTATTTGCCTGAATGTTTTTTGCAGCTCATCCTCAGTCTCACTGTTATCTCTTTTGCTGCTGTCATTCTGCTGTTGAGAGCCCCTAATATGTTTTTCATTTCATCTACTGGTTTTTTATTGATGATATTTCTATTTGCATTGTTCTCATTATTTCTGCTCTCATTTCCTCCCATAATTTATTGACCACCCTTTGCATTGCTTCATTTATGTTCTCTTGTATTTTATTAGACATCTATTCCATTTTTTTCATTGAGCTCATTAGACATCCTTACCATTTCTTCTTTGAAATCTTTGTCAGAGAGATTATGTACATCTGCATTCTTTTCGAGTCTTCAGGGTTGATTTCTTCATCTGTTCTTCGAGCTGGAGATCTGCGGTTTCCCCAAGGACTATGGTGGTTGGGGATGGATTCTTCTGGGGGTACTCTTTCTTTCTCACTGTAGGTAGGACTCTAGAGATGCTCCACAGAAGGTGGTCTCCTTTTCCCTCTTTGAGGATATTACCTTCACCTTGTTGTTGAATTTCCTGCTCTTTGTATTAATATGTATTAATATGCGTTCAGCCATGCCCCCAGTGAGGGTACCTGAGTTTGAGGTGAATGGTGTGAGAGCTCAAAGTGTCCTTTTTACTTCAGCTTCCACTTGGACTTCTGCAGGCTGTAGTTTCACTTTCTTTCACTTTCTGCCAGAGATCCGGGGTTCTACCACTTCACCATGTGTCCGCCCAGCCCTAGTTTCACACCCCCTAACTTATCTCCTCACATACCTCTTACTCTGATCTCAGACCACTTTCCTCCTGGACTGACCAGCATCAATAGCTAGCTAAAATGATAAGGAACAAGCTCACAGTGCCAGAGCATAGTCTAGGTTCCAAAACCACTTCCCATATAATCCTATCCTGACCTTAGCTTGCCTGCATTGCTCTGCAGACATGATTAGCAGAATAAGCAGAAAAGTGAAGCAGGAAGAAGCAGGGAATTCACCCTGACTCATATATCGCTATTGCACAGGCAAGGAAGCCTTTTGAGAGGTTGCTCATCTAACTTTCTTTTCTAACCCCAGAAGTCTCATTTACTGAGGAAATGTTAGGAAATGTTAGGGGAGAAGACTGTCCACATAGCCATTTTGCCCTAATTTGCATGTGACTAAGCAAGCCCACCAAGAACTATGTGATGTTCTTACAGTCTAGACTCAGGATTTGACTATTGGCACCCAGCAGGAAAGATGAACCAACTGAACTTCTTTAGCCTCCACTTAGGGAATTTGGGATCAAGCAGATGTTTCTACTGCTTTCACATAATCTTCCTGCCTGCTCCATCCTGACAGTAATGAGTGTTTGGACATGGCAAATGTCCATGAATGTCACATTATCTAAGAGTGCCTTCACAGCAGGTTAATGAGTGCAGAGTCAGAAGAAAGTTTATTGAGTTTTCAGCTTTGTTAGATCATGAGGGCTTTACAGACCTTCCTCTATAGGAACACAAGAATTTGCCTCTACCCTGGTGGACTTAGAATCAGTTCCTTGCTCACTGCATGGATGAATGAATGTCCTGAATAAAACAGGAGGTTAAAAATCAATCATAATACACTGAACTTGTATTATCTTCTGGGAAACACAGTTATGTTTTGCAGGTATGTAGAATCATTGTGTCAGGTTAGGAAAAATGATGAATTGGTGATGTGTGTTTTTGAGATAAAACATCTTAAGAGGTTGAAGTAAATGGTTGTGTGTTTGTGTATTGTGTGTGTCCCACATGGTATTATATGACTCAAGGTTTTCAGTAAATCAGTGTTATAAAAAAGCTGTGGCTATAGTTGATCATCAAAAAGGATTTTCTACTATTCTTGTGATACCACTTTGACAAGACCTAATATGTTTCACTTGGCCTTGGATATTGGTATCAAATATGTATATATATATTTATGCCATGCAAATAAATGCAGTCAGAGATTAGGTAAGACAGAAATGAACAGGTGCTAAAATTGTCAAGGGTACTAATGCCAACCTAGAACTGAGCATTAAATAGAGGCAAAAGGATACACGCCAACCTCTTATGTATGTTCTGTAATCCAAGTGGAAGGGAAGGAAATGAGAAAGAGAGAGAAAGGGAAAGAAATAAGAACCGCCATGGAGGGGGCTGGGGAAGGGGGAGGAACCGGGACGTTGGTGGTGGGAGAGGGCACTGGTGGAGGGACAGGTGCTAGAACACTGTATGACCAAACCCAAATATGAACTTTTTAATTGTATATCTTTTTATTTGTATATCTCACGGTGGTACAATAAAATACTTAAAAAGGATTTTCTACTATTCTATCAAAATCAGTGTTTCAGGATGTTGGAGAAGATGATACATGATCAAAGGCCAAGTCACAGTCTTTGGCATTGTGTTGTGATGCTTCATGGAATATCATTAATGTGAATGAAACAATCCATGTACTTGTACTTGTGGTATTGCTGTCAAATGAGGCAAATGCATTGCCAAAAATGCCTATTATAGGCAGAGTCAAGGACAGTCTCTTCCTAGAAAGCCAATGCATAAGCTCCCACTAAGTAATGGGCTGATACCCCCAAGAATGCTTCCATATCTGGGATAAGTGTTGCTCTCATCAATTGGCATATTGGGCTTCCATCAGAGTCCAGTGAGATTGCGTGGCTGAGCAGAGTCCAGGTGACTTAGCCCTTACATCAGTCTTCAACCTATTGCCGTGATTATAGAATTTTGTGTTCATGGGCATTAAGAAGAGTGACTAGAAAATTCTCTGATGGACATCCACAGGTTGCCCTCCATTTCCTTATAGAAGCCCTATATATGCAATAATAAACTATTTCTATGTACAGTAATAGACTATCTCTATGTACAAGAGAGACACTATATCCAAGTTTCTGAGTATATTTAAATATGCATACAAAATTTTCTTTTTAATTTATAGATAATAAACAGTACAAGAGTGTTTCCTTAGCAACAGTCACAGAGTTTACATGAGGACAGACTTGGCCCAATTCAGTCAATCAGAGGAAAGAAGAAAATAAGGGGTGTGACAGAAACAGCTGCTAACTCGGAGGACCTAGGTGTCAGTTATGGCTAATTGTGGACATGGATAATTGACCCGAGGGATTCCAGCCCAGGACACATCCTGACCCTCTGCTGGAGACCAGTACTTGCGATGCCAAATAGACTTGCTGTGGGCACTGAGCTCAGTGATCCCAAAAGGCTTTGTCTTAAGTTTGTTCTGGGGGCTGGGTAATGAGACATTTCAGTGTGTGGAGAGGAGGATTCCAGGGGAGCATCTCTCCAAAGTCCACTTCTCCATGGACAGAAACAATCTTGAATGTCCCTGGTTAAATTTTTTATCCTAACACAAGTAAACTGCTAAAAGTCTATCATGTTAAATTTCTGTACCTATTTACCTCAAGACTTTTTGTCTGTTTAATTGGAATCACTCCCAAAGATATTCAGGCTTTATTACTGGTTCAAGCTCAGGGGTCATTCCTGGGGCATCCACTGGGGCTCAGCAAACACTGTGGAGTCTGTGATGAAACCCAGATCAGACACTACCAAGCCCAACACCCTACCCATTGTTAGATCTCTCTGGCATGAGGTTTTATTCTTAATATATTCAGGAACCTATTGCCATTATTTAGCTTTTTGTTTTGATGACCACATAGTTAACACCTTACCAACAGTGCGAGTGCCCCCTTTTCACTGCATCCTCACCACAACGTATTGTTAGGTTTTTTTTCTGTTTAATATAAACTGCTCTAACAGGACTGAGATGATGGTGATCAGTGACTTGGTTTGTGTTTTCCTGATATGTGTCAATGAATATCTTTTCACATGCATGATGGACCTCTGTGTCTTCTTTGGAAAAGTGAAGATCACAGTCTAGTGGAATTTTGTGTGTTTTTGTCCAGTTCTCCTATGAGCATTGATTAATCATGGTGCCCTAATGCTCTTTACTCTCCAGAAAGCAAGGTGGGAATGCCAGGTTCTTAAACTAGTTCCCCTGAAAACCCCTCCCAAACATTCACTTACAAATAGAAACTTCGGACTGGAAACAGGCTGTATCCACTTGTATCGCTTGTCTTCCCATTTTTCATTGATTTGCTTGAGAAGGCACCAGTAACATCTCCATATATCCTGTCATAAGCTAGTGTAGCACAAAGGCATCCACTTACTCCAGGAACACAAAGAGCCTCAAACATTCGTTCAGGTCATGGGAATGAGGTCTATAATTGTTACTGGTTTTGGGTATATCAAATACGACACAGGTAGCTTGCAGGCTGAGCTGTGCCTGAGGATACTCTCAGTTTCAGGCTCTCAGTTCATGAATTTACTGATGAACCACATGGCCAAAAAGTGTGGAGAGATCAGCCTTTCTCTTGGGTGGAGCTCTAATGAGCTGTGGTGTCTGAATGTTGAAAATGGCTGGCCTCATGCTGTGGGAGTTCCTCTGGCTTCTTGCGAGGTTCTATTGGGTTGGAATGCTAGGGCTAGAACCCGCCTTCCATCTTGGATTCTTCATGATAAGCTAAGTACAGGGAGAGCTGGTAACAGCTCTGCTCTGTGTATCTGTGTCACTGGTTCAAGCATACCTGGGCTGCATCCACACTGACTCATAAACCGGCCTTGGACCATGCAAGGAGCCTCTCCTGTGGCTACTCATCTGACCTCTTTTCCACTCACACATCCCTCAATTACTGGGAGAATGTTGTCCAGGAGATTATCCAGGTGGGCTATTTTTCATGCTAAATACCTGAGAGACCTAGGCACAGTTTGTGACACTCAAATGTTGCTCACTAGTGCCCAGAGCAACAAAACATAAAACTGTGTAATGCTCTTCTAACCTGGACTCAGATTTTCACCTCCCTCAGAACGGAGTATAAGGATGAACTAACTGAATTTCTGTAACTGTACTAAGTGAAGCTTGGAATCATGCAGGAGCTTCTATGAACTCTCTCCCAGGCCAGTAGTATAGTGAGGGCTCAGACAATGACATTATTCATAAATGCTAACTGGTAGAAATATCTTAATGCCAAGCTTTATCATCAATGTAAAAAGTCCAAAAAAAAGTTATTCTGAATTTTCTGCAATATTGGGAAACAGAGGGCTTCCTCTGCTTAGCTTAGTCTAGAAAAATACAAGAACTTGGCTCTAGCCCTGGTGGACTTAAAATAAGCTCCTTGTTCCATGCATGAATGTTTCCTTAGCAAGAGTCACAGTCTACAATGAGGGCAGACTTGGCCCAACTCAGCCAATCAGAAGAAAGAGGAACTTTTGGGGTGAGATAGGAAAAACAGCTGCTAACCCAGAGGACCCAGGTGTCAGCTATGTCTAATTGTGGACATGAACATTTGACCCTAGGGTTTCGGTTCAGGGATACATCCTGACCCTCTGCTAGAGATGAGTACTCGAGATACCGATTAGACTTGCTGTAGCACAAGCTCAGCAATCTCAAAGGGCCTTGTCTGCAGTTTGTTCTGGAAGATGGACAATGAGATTCTTTGGTTACAAGGATATGGGGGAATATCTTCTCCATAGTCCACTTCTCCATTGAGAGTAATATAGAAATACCTGACTAGATTTTCATCAATATTAACTAAAAAAAACTAGATTTTTGGTGGCTCACTTCACTGAGAATGTGGAAAGATAGGTCTACAGCTGAATCTCAACAAAACAATGTTCATGAAAAACAAACTAGTTTCAGAGGCCCCAATCACTCTCAATGGAACAATCATCTCTTAATGCAGCAGTTATGTGTTCCTAGGTCGAGAACTCAACATGGTGAATGACCTAAAACCTGAGCTGCACAGGAGGAAGAGAGAGGCATGGAACACCTTCAAGAACATCGAAGAAATAGCTAAAAGGACAAAGTACCTACAGCTCCAGGCACATCTCTTCAACTCAACTGATCTCCCTGCATTAACATATGCCTCAGAGACCTGGGCCTATGAAAGCAGGATGAGAATGCTATTTAGGTCTCCCAAAGAGGAATCAAAAGAACTATGCTTGGGATCTTGAATATCACACCTCACTCAAGTGAGAGAAGGAATCCAGAGTTCTGACCTCCACTACTATCCAGAGTCAGGGACACCGTCTTGTTTGCCAAGGCATCGAAAATCAGATGTGCTGGACATGTAATATGATCTGGAGACGACTGCTGGACTGACTGGATCCCACAGGATGTCAAAAGATCACATGGCCTCCCAACATATATGCACCCAACAAGGGGTCAGCAAAATACTTAAAATAACTGCTATAGACTTCAAAGAAGACATTGACGTAAAACAATTGTAGCTGGAAACTTCAACATTGCTCTATCAACTCTTGATAGGTCAAGGAGGCTGAAACTCCCCAAGGAAACACTGTCCCTGAAGGAAAGAAATGGAAGAGGGCTTTTCATTCCCAAAGAGACAGATGCACTTTATTCTCCATTGCACATGGAACATTCTCCAAGATAGATCACATGTTGAGCCACAAACCACACATCCATAAAATAAAGAAAATAGAAATTTTGTCAACTAACTTTTCAGACCATGATGCGCTGAAAATGGAGGTTACCACATACAAACACAGAGAATAAAGCCAAACAACAGGAAACTGAACTGCTCACTGCAGACAACCAGTGGGTCATAGAATAAATCAAAGGAGAAATCCAAAGATTCCTGGAAACAAATGAAAATGAAGACACAAATGATAAAAACTTTGGGATACAACAAAGGTAGTGTTAAGAGGAAAATTCATAGCTCTGTAAGCATTCATCAGAAAAGAAAAAAAGGGCCTACATAAATAACCTGATTTCACAGCACAAAATCTTAGAAAAAGATCAACAAAAAGAACCCAACCCAGGAAGAAAGAAGGAAATAATAAAACTTAGAGTTATATCAGTGAGCTGATATGCCAAAAAAACAATCCAAAAGATTAATGAAACCGAGAGCTGTTTTTTTTAAAATAAACAAGATCGACAAATCACTTGCAAGACTTATAAGGAAGGGGAAAGAGAGAACCCAAATATATAGAATCAGAAATGAAAAGGGGACATCATAACAGAAAACACAGAAATTCAAAAGGTTATCAGAGATTACTTCAAATGTTTGTATGTCACAAAACAAGAATATGTGGAAGAAATGGACAAAGTCCTGGAGTCTTATATCCTCCCACGACTGAAACAAGATGACCTTCAATACCGGAAATAGACTGTCAACATCAAGGAAATTGAAACAGTAATTAAAAGTCTGCCCAAACTTAAAAGCCCAGGACAAGATAAATTCACTAGTAAATTCTTCCAAACCTTTAAAGAGGACCTTCTCCCAGTTCTTTTCAAGCTCTTCCAGGAAATAGAAGAAACAGAAACAATCCCAAACCTCAGAGGCACAAAGCAGAGATCACTTGACATCCTGTTATTCATCGATTCGCTCGAGCAGGCACCAGTAACATTTCCATTTGACCCTATCACATGCCAGTGTGGCCCAATGGCATCTGCTTGCTTCAGGAATACGAAGAGTCTCAAACCATTCGTTCAGGGTCTTGACAAAGTAGTCTGACCATCTTGTAGGTGGGCAGCCACGTGATCATTTGACATCCTGTGGGATCCAGTTAGTAATGGCTCTAGTCCAGCGGTCATCTCCGAATTGCATTATATGTCCAGCCCATCTGATTTTCGATGCCTGGGCAAACGAGACAGCGTCCCTGACTCTGGAACAGCGAAAGAGGTTGGAGCTCCAATTCCTTCTTTTACTTGAGTGAGGCGTGATATTCCAAGCACAGCTCTTTCAATTCCCTTTCGATTCTGTAGACCTGAATAGCATTCTCATCCTGTTTTCTTAAGGCCCGGGATGCTGAGGCGTATGTTAATGCAAGGAGAACAGTGGAGTTGAAGAGATGTGCCGGAGCGGGGTTTTTTTTTTAGCTATTTCTTCGATGTTTTTGAAGGTATTCCATGCCGCTCTCTTCCTCCTGCACAGCTCAGGTTTTAGGTCATTCATCATGTTGACTTCTCGACCTAGGTACACATAACTGCTGCATTCAGAGATGTCTGTTCCATTGAGAGTGAATGGGGCCTCTGGAACTAGTTCATTTTTCATGAACATAGTTTTGTTGAGATTCAGCTGTAGACCTATCTTCACATTCTCGGTCAAAGTCAGCCAGCATTTGTGCCGTTTGGCTAATGTTTGTTGTTATTAGAATGATGTCATCAGTGAAGCAGAGGTGGTGTAGTTGCCGATCGTCTATCTTCACTCCTATTCCTTCCTATTCTAATTGTCACATGATGTTATCGAGGGTGGCGCTGAACAGTTTTGGTGAAATGGTATCACCCTTCTCGAACCCCTCTTTTGACATCGATGATCACTTCTTTGTAGAATGGTGAGATCTGTGGTGTGAATCCATAATACAGTTCATGAAGGATCTTGATGTATTGGGTTTGAAGCGCCCTGTTTGGCTAGGGTTTCAATGACTGCTTCAGTCTCCACAGAATCAAAGGCTTTCTTTAAATTAATGAATGTCCATCCATTTATAGGCAAATTTTATAACTTCATTTTTCCTAACAGCTGCATAGTATTCCATTGTGTAGATGTACCAAAGCTTCTTTATCCAGTCATCGATTTTCGGGCACTCTGGTTGCTTCCAGATTCTGGCTATTGTGAATAATGCTGCTATGAACATAAAAGTAGGGATGGTGTTTCCGCTGCGTATTTTTGGCTTCCCAGAGAAGATTCCCAGGAGTGGTATGGCTGGTCAAATGGGATTTCAATTTCTAGTCTTTGGAGGAATGTCCATATTGTTTTCCCAGAAAGGCTGTACCAGCCAACATTCCCACCAACAATGGATGAGTGTCCCCTTTTCCCCCACTGGAATGGGAGGAAAAGAGAAAGAGAGAGAAAGGGAAAGAAATAAAGAACCTGCCATGGAGGAGGGCTGGGGGAGGGGAGGGAACCGGGGACGTTGGTGGTGGGAGATGGGCACTGGTGGTGGGATGGGTGCTGGAACACTGTATGACCAAAACCCAAATATGAACTTTTTAATTGTATATCTTTGTAATTGTAAAAATAAGAAATAAAAAAAAAAAAAAACCAATTCCTTAAAAAAAAGAAAAAGAAAAACAGAAACCACCACAGATTTTAAAATATGTACATATATACACATATATGTATGTATAATTAATTAAAGCATGATTTTTAAAAACAAAAAAAATTAATGAATGTGAGACAGAACAGCATCTTGAACTCCTCTACAAACTTCAATGAGCTTGGTTACTGTGTGGATATGGTGGATTGTGCTGAATCCTTTTCAGAAGCTAGCTTGCTCACATGGTTGTCCTTCATCTAATGTTCGGCCAATCCTGTTCAGAATGACTCGAGTGATCAGGTTGACTTGTCTGTCATTTGGGTGACAGACAACAGGCAGATGGGGTGATAGTTGCCAATGTTGTGGATGTCTCCCTTCTTGAACAGTAGAACTGTCCTGCTGGTTTTCCATTGGGAGGGCATCTTGCATTCAGACAGGTAGCATGTGAAGAGCCGAGCCAGTGTATTGATGAGTATTGAAGGCAGATTCTTCAGGTGCTGGGCCTGATGCTGTTCCCTTCTTTACCGACGAAATGGCATGTGGATTTCAGAAGGGAGAACGTTGGGAAAGACATATCCAACCTGTGGAATTTGGTATATGGGCAGGTGGACGTGGCTATCAAAGAGATCTGAGTAGAAGTCATGGACAATCTTCTCCATTGCCTTTCTGGAAGATGTGATAGATCCATTAGGACGTTGGAGGGCAGTCATCTTGGTATTACAGTTGGCGAAGGACAGGCGGGTATTGCAAATGCTTTTCCCGGCTTCTGCTGCATCTTCCAGTATTTCTGCTCTTCTCTCTTTGAGGTCTTCCTTTATTGTTTCTCTGCACTGCTTTGCAAGCTTGGATGTTAGCATTTGGTTGCCTGAGGCTTGCACCTTGCCACGTTGGCAAATGAGCTCAAGAGTTTCTGAAGACAGGGGGTCTTTTTGTGGCTTTTTCTCTCTCGGCATTCTTCACACAATCATGGAGGTGCTGAACCCCCCAGTCGATTGTATTCTTCATCGATGTCATCAATGATGGTATCTTCCCATGTTGCCACAATGGTGCCAAAGAGTTCCCAGTTGGTGGTCATTCTGGGAGTTCTCTTCTTAAACTTTGCAGTCTTTTTTCCCCCATTGCGTGAAGTAGAATTTTTGCATGAAGGAGACAGTGGTCTGATCCTGTTTGGAATTTTGGGGACGACGGCAACATTGGTCAGGCAAAACCGTCGATTGAAGATGATGTGGTCAATTTCCTTCTGGAACTGTCCACCAGGGGGATTCCCATGTCCAACGTTTTGATTTAGCCTTCTGGAACTGTGAGTTCCCATGAATGGTTTTTGGTGAACATGATGAACTCAGATATCACAGAAACTCAGTAAGCAGATATATCACAAAAAAAAGGAAAATACAGACCAAGCTCCCTGATGAACACAGATGCTAAGATTTTCAACAAAATACTAGCAAACAAAATCCAAAAACTCATCAAAAACATTATACATAATGACCTAGTAGGATTCATCCTGGGAATGCAAGGATGGTTCAACATTCACCAGTCAATCAACACAATATACCACATCAATAAGAGAAAAACCATATGATCATATCAATAGACACAGAGAAAGCATATGACAATATCCAATACCTGTTCATGATAAAAGTCTCCATAAATGAGAATTGAAGGAAACTTCTTCAATATAGGCAAAGCCATCTATCAAAAACTCACAGTGAGCATCATTCTCAATGGGAAAAAACTAAAAGCCTTCCCCTAAGATTGGGGACAAAACAAGGATGCCAGTCTCACCACTTATATTTAATACTGTACTGGGAGTACTTTCCATAGCATCAGAGAAGAAAAGGAAATTAGTGTATCCGTAAAGACAAGGAAGAAGTCAAGCTATCACTATTTGCAGACAACATGATATTATACCTATAAAACCCTAAACTCTCTGCCAAAAAGGTCCTGAAACAATAGATACCCATAGTAGAGTGGCAGGATACCAAATTACTACTAAAAAATCAGTGGCTTTCCTATATGTAAATAATGAAAGAGAATAAAGGGATATTAAAATAACAATCCCATTCACAATTGCGTCACAGAAAATCAAATACCTAGGAATCAGCTTAACAAAGAGTGTAAAGGACCTGTACAAAGAAAACTACAAAATGCTGCTTCATCAACAACAAAAAAAGAGGATATGAAGAAGTAGAGACACGTCCCCTGCTCATGGATTGGGAGAAATAACATTGTTAAAATGGCTCACTATAGTCAAAATACTATAGTTTATACAGATTCAATGTGGTCCCTATAAAAATCCCTATGACATTCTTCAAAGAAACTGACCAAACACTCATGAAATTTGTATGGATTGCAAACCCCAACGGATAGCTAAAGCAATCCTTGGGAAAAAAAGAGAATGGAGAGGCATCTACTTTCCCAACTTCAAACTGTACTACAAAGCAATAGTAATTAAAACAGCATGGTATTGCAGTAAAACAGACTTGTAGATCTATGGAATAGAGTTGAGTATCCTGACACCTTTTCTTACTGCTGCCGTATTAAGGGCTCTTTTGGGGTCAGGAAAATAAACAGTTTTGTTACTGGTTTTGGCATATCAAACACGCATCGGACAGCTTGCCAGGTTCTGCCATGCAGGTGCTACACTATCATTACTTTGTGGGGCTCTCTCAGAGGGGTGGGTAGAATATTCATGGTAATTTGGAGGTAAATGCGAGGCCGCTGTATGGCTGCACACAATGGGAAAAGCTGGTTTCTGCTCTGCTGGGTGTGTATCTGTGTCTGTGGCTCAAGCATTCCTGGGCTTGAAATACTCTCCTCTGAAGGGCGGACCTCTGCAGGTGGGTCCGTATTTCTGACAAGGCAGGCTGGAGACTGGATTAATCTGTCAACGTGATGAACGACCTAAAACCTGAGCTGCACAGGAGGAAGAGAAAGCGGCATGGAATGCCTTCAAAGGCATCAAAGAAATAGCTAAAAGGACAAAGAACCTCCGGCTCCGGGCACATCTCTTTGACTCCACCGTTCTTCCTGCATTAACATATGCATCAGAGACCTGGGCCCTACGAAAAGCAGGATGAGAATGCTAGTCGGGTCTCCCAGAGAGGAATCGAAAGAGCTATGCTTGGAATATCACGCCTCACTCAAGTGAGAGAAGGAATCCACAGTTCTGACCTCCGTCGCTATTCCAGAATCAGGGACGCTGTCTCGTTTGCCAAGGCATCGAAAATCAGATGGGCTGGACATGTAATGCGATTTGGAGATAACTGCAGGACTAGAGCTGTTACCGACTGGATCCCATGGGATATCAAAAGATCACGTGACCGCCCACCTACAAGATGGTCAGACTTCCTTGTCAAGACCCTGAAGGAACGGTTTGAGGCTCTTCATATTCCTGAATCAACCAGATGCCATTGGGCTACACTGGCACGTGATAGGGTCCAATGGAAATGTTACTGGCGCCCGCTGGAGCAAATCGATGAATAACCTGATTCAAGTGAGCAAGTGAAGTGATCCTGACACCCATCCTCTAATACATGATCATTTAATCTTACATAAAGGTGGAAAAAGTATGAAATGGAATAAGGAAAGCCTCTTCAACAAGTGTTGCTGGAAAAACTGGGCACTACGTGTAAAAAAATTATTTTTGACCACTATCTAACACAATGCACAAAAGTCAGATGAAAATGGATTAAAGATCTCAATATCAGACCTGAATCCATAAATTAAATTGAAGAAAACATAGGAAAATCCTCTACATTGAAGCTAAAGGCATCTTCAAGGATGAAGCACCATTAACAAAACAATTGGAAGCAAAAATAAACATATGGGACTACATGAAACTAAAAAGCTTATTCACCTCAAAAGATACAAAGACAGTCCACAGGGTGGGAAAAAATATTTACTCAGTACCCATCTGATACGAGGTTAATATTCAGGATATATAAGGCACTGGTATATCTTCACCAGAAGATAGCTAACTCCATCATAAAATGGGGGAGAAGAAATGAACAGAAACTTTAACAAAGAACAAATTCAAATGGCAAAAAGGCATATGAAAAATGCTCATCATCACTAATCATCAGAGAGATGCAAATCAAAACAATGAGGTATCATCTCACACCACGTAGATGGGCACACATCCAAAAAAAAGCAAGAACTAGTGCTGGAGCGGATGCGGGGAGAGACGGGCGGGATTCTCATCCATTGTTGGTGGGAATGTTGACTGGTATAGCCTTTTTGGAAACAATACGGACTTTCCTCCCAAAAACTATTAATTGAGCTCCCATTTGACCCAGCCACACCACTCCTGGGGATATACCCTGGGAAGCCAAAAGCACACAGCAGACACACCATCTGCACTTTTATTTTCATAGCAGCACTATTCACAATAGCCAGAATCTGGAAACAACCAGAGTGTCTGAGAACAGATGACTCAATAAAGAAACTTTTGTATATTTACACAATGGAATACTATGTAGCTGTTAGGAAAAAACTAAGTTATGAAATTTACCTATAAATGAAGCAGGGATAGAATCATGAATGAAATTAGTCAGAAGGAAAAGGACAAATATAAGATGACTGCATGTATTTGTGGGATATAATATATATAGTTCAATACACACATATATATACACATATATATATATATTATGATACCAATATCCAAGACCAGGCAAAACATGGATTAGGAGGTCATGTCAATAGGTGGAATCAACCACAAGTGTGTGGGAGTCAGAGGTTGACTAAGAGAATAGTATGCTAGTAATGGTTGGAAATAATACTAGCTTAGAACTGAACATGGAGTATAGGCAAAGGGATACACATAACTTCTAAATGTATGTATTGCAAGCCACAATGTTTAAGAGAAGGGGGCGGAGAGAGAGAGAGAAGAGATAAAGAACCTGTGATTGGGGGGAGGGGAGGGAATTGGGGACATTGCTGATGGGAAATGGGCACTGGTGGAGGGATGGGTGCTGGAACCCTGTGTGTCTGGAACCCAAACATGAACATCTGCGTAAAGAGTCAATAGGGACACACGAGTATAGGGACCTCTGAGTTCAACTGAATTAGCTCAAAGAGCTTTCATGGCCAAAAGAGAAGGTGCATAAGGTCATACCGATCCTGTATTTAAGATGGAGTTTGTGTGTGGGGGGGGTGTGGGCTATGCATTGATATTTTTCAACCCTCCAGGTTCAGTAATAGTTTCTCTGGTGATTACTGAGCAGAGCAAAGGGAGGTAAGACAGGGTGGAGGGAGGGAGAGAGAAAAACAAAAAGACGAGATGAGACACACACACACACTTCTCTCTATGCATAGCACTAGCATCCTGGGAAGAACATTTTTGTGCTGGTGGTGTCTATAAGGATCTAACCTAGGGCCTCAAATACACACAAGTCCGGCACTGTACTCCTGAACTTCCTGCCTAGCTCTGGAAGTAGAATGGATGTAGCATTCATTCATCCACTTGCCTGTTTTTATTTTTTCCTGAGGGCCACACCTGGCAGCACCCAAAAGAAAAAACAGGAGGCCCACAAAGATTAAGTCAGGCTCCGTTTTTGGAGGAAGAAGGCCATCTGTGAGTGAGAGTGAGTGAGTGAGAGAGAGTGAGTGAGTGAGTGGTGGTGAGTGAGTGAGTGAGTCTGTCTGTCTTCCTTCTAAGGGAAAAGAGCAAAAGAGATTCCTCCCTGCCCCCCACCCATGCCAGACCAGAGACCTGGAACCAAGGACATCCAGGGACAATGGACTGCTGCCACCTCCTATGCTTACCCCATCCACCCCCACTCAGCAGAAACTCCTTAGTAGCCACCCCAAAGCACCAGCCCTCCGGATGTGTGTGGCGTAGCTCCAACACCACCTCCCCCCCCTCCTCATGTGTAATCCATCTTAAGTTTTCTGAGAGAGAGAAAGAGAGAGAAGTTTGTTTATTGAATTGAACCACAGGTACAAAGTCATTCAGGACTGGGTTTCGGTCATGTTGCAACACCCCACCCTTCTTCAGCCATGTTCATTTCCCACCACCAAGGTCCCCAGCTTCCCTCCCACCACCCCATATCATCATTTTGTAGGATCCAAGAAAAGCAGGGACAGGGATTATGGTGCAGGCCTTGGGAGAGGGCCTCGGAAGGAGGAGGGTGGAGTTGGCCTGAGTGCCAGGCCAGTGAGGTCTATCTGGAGGGCACCCCCCAAACTCCACCTCCACCCTGGAAAGAAAGCATAGTCATGATCTGCATATTCCACCTCCCCAAACAAAGCACAAAGGGACCAAAACGGAGCCGAAGCAGTGCCTGTCGTGGTCTATTGCGTGGAGGCTGCCATTACAGAGACAAAGAGGATGGAAGGACCACAACTCCCAGAGTGCGCGAGTTGCTGGCGCTGCAACCATCTTGGAGGAAATGTCACCTAAATGGGGCGGGGAGGGTGGGCATCTTGAGATCTCACATAGGATGCCAGAAGGGAGGAAGGGAATAAAACACCTTTTACAGAGAATTTGACATTCCATCTGCCCTCTGCCCTCCTCCCCACTCCTTGCACCATTTCCCTTGTGATTCCCTAGTACATTCGCTCTGATTTCCCCCCCACACACCCCTATGATTTCCCCTGAACACCATTCCCTCAGTTCCCAAAAAGTGCTGTAAACATTCCTTTAATGGAGGAAACCTCAAGGCCAGAGAGATGGCCCCCAGGGTAATAAATTAAAAAAAATGTTGGCAAAAAACAAAACCAGGTAAGCAACCCGTATGTTTTAGTGGGGGACCTCTCCAGAAGTACTCGGGGGTCCTAGAGGGAACCCTTGTGATACTTGGCCAGCCAAGCTGGCAGGTCAGATGGGACCTCCAGAGCCACACACAGCAGTGCTCAGGGGCCTCCAGATCTATTCCTAGTGATTCAGGATTTGGGCATGTAGTGCCAAAGATCAGGTTGGGGTGGGGGGGCATCTTATCTCCCTCACCCAAACCTATATTCTTTGATTTAGATGCCAAGCTCAGAACTTATTGCTGGCTCTGCACTCAGGGATCACTCCAGGCAGTGCTTCAGGGATGACATGGGGTACCAGGAATAAAATCTAGATCAACTTCGGTGCAAGACTAGCGTCTTACCCACTGTACGACTGCTTTAGCCCTTAAAGGTTCATTTCTTTTTGGGTCACACCCAGCAGTGCTCAGGACTTACTCCTGTCTCCATTCTCAAGTTCTCTGCTGGTGGGGGCAAAGGGAACCATACAGGGTATCAGGAATCAAACCTGGATCAGCCTTGGGGAAAAGGCAAAAGCCCTCCTGCTGTTCTATGGCTCCTATACCAAAAAGCATATTTTTTTTTGGCTTTTTGGGTCACACCTGGCAATGCTCCAGAGTTACTCCCGACATTTTGCTCAGGAATTACTCCTTGTGGAGCTTGGGGTACCATATGGGATACCAGGAATCAAACCCGGTCAGCCACGTGCAAGGCAAATGCCATACCCGCTGTGCTATCGCTCTGGCCCCCCAAAGCATCAATTTCTAAAGTAAATAGACATCATAAGTCAAAATAATGCCTGTCAACTCAGGGACTCTTTAGTCCATAAAGCATGCATGAGTATACCTTTGAGGATCAGAATGTCAGTTTTAAGTGGACATTTTCAAATACTATTCTTATGATTTTATGTGACCCCAAATCTGTCTGGTCAGAGGGGCAGTTATAATTGTTACTAGTATTTTTTCAATAATTGATAATGGGCAGGAAAGACAGTGGAAAATGTTAACCGGAATTGAATAAAGATCTTCTGAGAGATAAACTCTCAGGAGCTCAGGTTCCTTCAAAATCTGACAAAAAGTCTAACTCACCCAGTGCTGCATCCTGTTCAACTTGCACCTTTGACTGTGTCGTCCTTGGGTCTCTTGGTCTGAGATCCCCCTGGAACATGTTCATTCCAAAAGATCATGAGATTTATCGAAAGCAATATCATTGGTGGCAGTCAGAACAGAGTCAGATTTCCCCTCACTGATTCAGTTCTATGATTTATTGGATTTAAGAAAACTAACATCTCAGAGATCACCAACTAAACTGAGGGGAAAAGTGATATTATCTGAACCACACTGAAGCAGGGGCCTCTTGCCATGCTCTTCCACATGCTGTCACTCTATAGAAAGTATTTTAAACTTTTAGCACCACTCCTTTTCACTGGAAAAACAATTGTGGGTATACGGTGTTTTACACTGATAACAAATAAATTAAAAATTAAAAATATTAAAGAATTTTAGTTATGTGAGTTGAAGGTTTCAACTCACAGCTTAAGAGTCTAGGATCTAAAAAAAAAGTCTAGGATCTAGTCCATGCCTCAGTTTCCTTTTCTATTCTTACCTCCCAAGAATACTTCACTTGATCACTTGACATCCTGTTATTCATCAATTTGCTCAAGCGGGTGCCAGTATAAAATAATGGATATAGTTTTTATAGCTATAAAACCTAGTATATGAGTAAGCAATTTTGGGGTGTTTATAATATTTGATACTTGGGAATGACTAAAAATACTGTTTATCTTTAATTCTTTAAGGTTTTGTCCTGTTTTCATATTTCATTTTTAAGTAATCTTTGAAGAATTTTCCTAACCCATGGCTTCCATGTAAAGGAGGACAAAGTGGAATAAATTCTTTTGATTAGTTCCTCTAATCATTGTACTTGATATAAATGGATGAATTATCCCCAGTTTAAGGAGCGACTGAAGAACTGCTCAAAATTCCCTACCTCTTTATTGTTCAAGGAATCCAGCAAATTCCCAATGCACTTAACCACCATGAAGTGAAACTATTTCTTAAGACTCCAGGAAGCACTTCCTTCCCCCTACCCCCATATATGTCCCTAGCTTAACTCACAGTTCAGCGCTGATTTCGCTCCCCCGCAAAGATCCCTCAGGTTCAACTTGCCAAAGATTTTGAGAGCCACTTCCCAGGCCTGCTCTCTTGAATAATATTCAATCATCAAATTAACCAGTCCCTCCCGGTTAGACGTTCTCATTTCAGTCCAGGGTATCTGGCACATGAGCTCTTCCTTTAGGAGTAACTTGAATTTATTAAATTCATCTTTGTTTAACTCTTCCAAATACAGCAGCAGTCCAAAATCCAAAAGTATGGAAGAAGATAACGTATCTGTCATCTTGTCTATAGGTCAATATTCAGGCTTCAGCGAATGAGAGGAGGGTGGAATAAAAAGAACATGGAATAAATGGGAAAAATATTAGAAAATATTCATTTTTACTCAAACTAAATTTCCCACCCCCATTCTATGAGAGTTAACAGAGTTCTTTCATGCCCTCACTCCTATACTGAGGCATTTAAATATTATCAAATTCTAGTCTTCAGACTATCAGGGAAATTCCTCCCTTTCCAAATTCTTGTGTCAGGGAGCCGCTGGGGTCCCCAACAATACCAGGAAGCAAATTCCCTTCTACCCCGAAGCCAGCGGGAATGGATGAAAACTCAGGAATCTGGCGCAGTTTTAAAGGGCTTTACTATCACAGGTTCTGATATACAATCCAAGAACAGGGAAAACTCCGGACTCTGGGTTCCCAGCTAGGCCCCAGTCACGTGTAGGCCAAGATGACTGCCACCACGTGTTGAAGCCCAACAGAAATCGGAGAGGACAGGCAGGCAGAAGCCACGGGAAGCCAAAATGGCAAAAGGGCCTTCTTCTCTCTTCTCCCAGCTTATTTTATAGATAGAAATCCACCAAAACTTCCCAGCCTGGTCCATCCTGGGCTGGGCTATCTAGAGATGAATACAGGTCAACAACTCTATTGAAATGCAGCACTTCAGGTGGCCTTCTGGCTTTTACAAACACCAGAGTGGATTCAAAGCCTCCCTAGCAGAGCTGGGAGAGGCTGCAAGCTAAGTGTAGCTGGAACTTAAAGTAGGGTGTGTCACCCAACACTCTTGCCTCAATTTTGCCTTGATTGTTCTAATGGAACCTTTAATATAAGATTCTCAACCTTGCTTATACTGACATTTTTGGCCAGAAATCATTGACTTGAGAAAAATTATTGGTACATTGGCTATTTAGCAGTATTACCGGCCTCTACCTATTAGATACCTTCAAAACACTTGCAATTATGAAAAATAAAATGTCTTCAGACACTGCCTGATGTCATGAGAGCAACAAATTGCCCCTAGTTGAAGCCATTCCTGCTGAGTGCTTAACTTATTAGTCCTCTATAATAAACAACACACATATACATATACATATATATATATATATATATATAAAACTACCATAAAATAATGGCTCATAGAAATGTATTCTCATAAGAATTTAATGACAATCTTATAACTGGGAAAGGAAGCTTTCAGTGTCACTAGATAATGTCACTAGGATATGCAAGCACTTCACAAAGTAAAAAAAATCAACGATATACTCACAAAATAAATAATTGTTAACATTTCAAAATGGGGAAATAAAAAGAATATTCATATACCTTAGAAGAGGAGGGATTTGCCAACTTGTTCATAAGAGGAATCATCAAGAATCAGTGCATTGTTTACAAGAACTATAATTATGTTAAAGCCAAAATATATTGTTCATAAGAGATAAAACATAAAAAGTTGACCCCCAAAACTCTGGATGTTAGAGTAAATTAGAGTTGAGTAAATTAGTAGAGTAATAAGTTTTAGCATTAATTAAATTAGAAGTAGGTATATATTCAGACCCAGTTCTTGTGATATGCAGTTTGAGGTGTAGAGCACCAGGACACTCGGCCCCTGGAACAGGTATCCAATCAGGATGTAGAATGGGATGGCCGTGGGTGGGGTTTGCACAGATAAAAGGAGCCTACCTCCTCCCTGCCCCACCTCCCCAGGCTCAGGGGTCCACTAACTCTGCTCCCTTTTGGAACAAGTGTTTCCTCTACCCACCTCTTCCTCCATGGGAATTCCAGGTCAGGTAGGACTGCCTGTGCCTGGTCAGGGCTTAATACAGATGGGCATTTCAGAATAAACCCAACAGAAACATGTGCAGGTACAACAAGAGGCATACAAGAATAGCTTCAACAGCATTGTTTGGAATTCCTAATCACAGGAAAATATTTAAGAGTCCACCTATACGGTAGGTTAGGACTAAGAAGTAGTTACCATAAAAATTGGTTTAATTTACCTCCAGTGGGAGGGAGATATTTGTGCTCAGGGAGTGACCTGCAAACTGGCAATAGTCAATTTCTTGACCTAGTGATAGTTTACATACATGACCAGATGAACTCTTCCATGTGAATTATAATCAATAAAAATATAAAAATACTTATAAACAACTAAAAGAAAATTGTATTGTGACTAACCTATTCATAGGTAGGAAAAAAGGTAAACTGCTAACAAGTATTCCAGAAAACATTCAAATTTAAGATAGCAAGACTAATACAACCCAGGTGAGATCATTTTATACTCATCTAAATGGAAGACATAAGGCTTTTAAAAATTGATGGCAATAATTATGAGAATTAATGAAATTATAATATTGATGTAAATATTAATGTAGTTGATACATTCTTGGAAAGCTGTGGCTACCATTAGTGAAAAGTTTTAAATAATGGAAAATTTGCTCAAACAGTAAATTTTCTGGTAAAGTTTATGCACACATATTTAGAAGACTATAATTGCCAAAAGAGAATTCAGCTAATGAAATGAGAAATGTGACACTTTTTGACCCTGCAGTAATTAAAATGACTTTATATGGCAATATGCAACACTGCACCATATCCGGGAGGTAACTAGGGTTTGTATCTAAGAATTAGTAACTAAGACGAGGATTTTAGGATGAAACCTCTGAATTTTTTTTCTAAAAAGCCCAAATATTAATCATGGCTCTATGTTACAGTTTTAAGTTTGTGATGACATGTTAACTCAAGCTAATTTCTTAGTTAGAAAAACGGTACTAATGGAAAGTACTAATAATTTGTCGTAGACTAGAGAGAAAATATTTCCACTGTTCTGGAAATTGGCGGTGAGAGTTCTGAAGAAAGCCGTTTGGGGTGACTGCTGGCTAAGGGTGTGGAACTAACTAAAGCCTTCCACTTCGGCCAGAGTAAACACGCAAACGTTCAAATTCTTTCTGGAATTTTGCTGGCAAAGAGAGAACTGGCTGCGCGGAAGATAGGATTATAAAGTTTCAGACTATTAAATTAATCTCCAATCTGAACAGGGGGCTTGGAGGCAGCCTAGAGTGGAGGAAAAATTGCGCACAGCGGAGGGAATTTTCTGTTTAAAAACAACTCTAGAGCTGGAGACAGAGTCGTGCCTGAATTCATCAGGGCTGGTTCAAGAGGGGCTCTTAAAAGCATTAGGGCTCTGTTGTGAGACGCCAGCGCTGTATGCCAGGACCCCCAGGGGCTCTTTCCCCTCACAGAACATGGGTGTTGGGCTCCCTGCCTCCCTGGCACAGCACATTCGCCCTGGCTCTCCCACGTCCCACACGCAACAGGGGTTTGCAAACCTTCCTGGTTTTCACAATGCTGTGAGTGTTCTAGAGCTCCAGGCAGCCAACTAACCAGTGTAGACATTTGCAGAGGAGGAATTGTCGTTCCTTACCTTAGGTTACAGTGGGAGCTGATGACAAACCCTACACTGAAAGCCAGGAGCCAAAGAGTAACGGAAAAGGAAGGTAGCGCTTACTCCGTTCTTGCTGTTGGCTGGGAAAGAGACACTAGCCCTGGGGACCTTTAAAGGCAATCTCTGGAGGGAATGGAAACACCTGCGGAGCAGCCAGGCCACAGAGAGCTGGGCCTGGGGATCTCTCATTCCATGGGTGGCCAGGGCTTATACCCAAGCAATCTCTCCTCTCTGCTCCTGGGAGGTTTTCCATTTCTCTGAAAAGATTCTCAGCTTTCCGCACACTTGAGAATCCAGGTCTCGCCCCACCTTTCCAGATAAGCGGTAACTTGTGGGGCAGAAGGGCTCTGGGAGCTGAACTCTAGCACCCATTATCCAAGTTGGCTGGCTCCATTACGGAGCATACCTACTTAACAGGGAGCCAGAATTCTTCATGAATTCTGTAATCTGCATAGTTAATGAGCACCTACTAGGCGCTTCTCCATTTTAGTGTTCTAAAGAAGAGCAATTTCAGTTTAAAGGTGATGTGAAAACCTCATGGAACTAGGTTCAAAAAAAAGATTTGTTGGAGAAAAAATAGAGCTATACTATTTTTTTCAAGAAGTTTTGTTCAGAAGTAGGAGGGGAAAATAAGAGCAGAGTTATTGATAGAAAATACCCAGTTAAACAAGGAAAACGATGTCGCAAGTGAGGGGGCATTTCAGGAGTTGGCTCTACATGTGGACAGGAATAGATTAATGATAGTTCATCAGTAGAAACAAGAGATAGACGTAAAAGCAGGAATGCAGGCAAGTGTATAGACAACTTGAGAAGACAGCAGTGAGAGAAAAGATTCTCTTTTCTTTTAGAGGAACTAAAATATGTATCAGCTGGGATGAGAATGTTAGTGCTCATAGTTTTTGCAGTTCTCTAAGGGGAAAAAGTATTTTCTCTTAACAAAGAATTTTTCTATATATCCTTATATTTTAATGTAGCTCTTCAATTTCTGTATGTCCTTATTTTTTTGTCTCTTGTAATTCTTACACAAAATTGCATCTTCCCACAGAACTGCTTTTTGAATGATGTATCAAAATTATAAAGCATTGCTTATGAATTTTAACAAGTTTGATATTATAATACTTCTCTATATACCTTGCCAATACATAGAGCTTGCATCTTTGTCTCTTAAATTAACTTTCAGTTAGTTTTCTGTGTTATTATAATTTATTGTTTGCCTGGTAGCTTCTTGATGAAATTAAGTTATTTCTCATGAAGACATAGTTGGATTTTTTCCTTGATGCAGTCTGGCATTCCTACCTTTAGAAAAAATTCACTCCTTTAATATTTAACATACCTGAACATTTATTGCATTATTACACTAGGTATTTTTATTTCACATCAAGTGATTACCTGATTCCTTTTCCTAAATTTATCGTACTTATCTCAGTTTTAGATTATACACTCTTTTTTTTTAGTCCATTGTTTCTTTAGTTTGGGAATACCTGACTCTGAAACTCTAAGATCTTGTAAAAAGTCATATTCACTGGGACAGATGTTTTTGAATGCTGAATTGCATCTCCCTTATTTTACTAGTCAATATTTATATGTAACCATTTTTCTCTCTTTTTTTTTTTAGGTGGCTGGCTGGCTCCCAGGAAATGCTCAGGTGGCCCGAAGAATATTCTAGAAATACTCATCCAATCAGGATAGGTGTTTCAACATTTGATCCAATAATGCAATGCTGCTCACACCCAGTGGTAATGTGGTTCACTAAAACCACCTGAGTGGTACTCAGAGGGCCACAGAGGCAACAGTACTATGGGGCTTTCAGGTATACTCAACGTGGCTGGGAAGACCTACCTACAGTGCCTAGAGATCAAACAGTACATCAAAGATATAAGGAATTTGCTCCAGCCCACTAAGTTATTTCATTTCCCCAAATACATTTTTCTAGTTTTTAATATTGCAAAAAAGTCCAATGTTATTATTTTATGTGGCTTACCCTCTCTGCCTGAAAGCATAGCATTTCCGACTTCTTTATCTTTAACATGTAATAATTATACATGCATACTCACAGTGTATTCATTAATCTAGGTTTGTAGATTAAGCCTTAACATCTTTATCAAAGTAGGAAAAAAATTTTATTATTATTTTATTTATTTTTTATACTTTTTATATACTTCTTTTTCTCCTGGAACTTTTGAATATTCAAATTAGATCTGTAGCTCTAATTTCACCTGTATCTTTTTTTCATTTGTGTTTTAGAGCATGAGTTTTCTGCTGTTAGTTTCATTAGTTTTCCAGTAGCAGTCAATGTAACTGCTGGTCTGTGGACCAGTGCTCAAACAGGTGTTGATCCTTGAGTCTAAAATATTTTAAAACCTCTACTTGTGGTATTTAAATCAGTATTCTTCAGCCTACATACACCTGTGTACCAGTATATAGCTGGATATCAGTACTGAAACCCTCAAGTTTTGACTGTCGTGAGATTCATGGATTTTAACCTTTATTTACCTGTGGACTGATGAGGCAACTAGGCTGATCTTGAGTCTCAAAAATGTGCAAATTCCCTTATTGTTTAACTAAGAAGATATATATCTAGATAGATATACATATTACATTTTACATATATATCAAATCTATATTCTATCTAATATGTGCAAAAAAATGTTTCTTAATTTCAAAAAAGTCTTTGTGCTATAGTTAGTGCTATAATACTTTTCTATATATGTAATTTATCCTTCTAGAAATTATATTTCCCCAAGTATTTTATGTTTCTACTAAGTATTCTTTCCTTTGCAAATGAATTTCCTTTGATTACTTTAATTGATTGTGATTCTGTGATTTATAATACTGCTTAATGATTATAATACTGGTTAATGATGATTTATCATAGCCACATAATTCCAACACTACACCCATTACCAGTGTGACCACCTCTACTTTGTTTTTGTTTTAAGTTCATTGTGCTTCAGATCTGTTAATGGAGTATTTTTAAGTGACAGACAAAGGAAGATAACAAAATGAAAGAGACATTTTACACCAATGGCCACTGAATAGAAGCATGAGAAGCTTGCATTTAAAATTTTAGTCATTTTTCTTTTTAACTGAGAAAGCTAGATAAATTTTCCTGCTTTCTCTTTCTTTTATTAATAATCTCTTAGGGAGCAGTATAGGAAACAGCAAGTATACAGTGTTCCATTTCTTCTTTGTTTCCTGGGGAGCCAATGAACCCCAGTACATTTATATAAGTCTAGGGGGATTTTCTGAGATTTAGTCACTTTTTTTAAAAGTTTTACTTTTAAGTCTTCACACCTTAGCTTTTATGTTCCAACATCCTCATCCATCTGCATAAGGGATGCAGAATTTATCTAAGCCACTGTTCTAAGCTCAAGGTTTTTCTTCTATAAATCACAGATGATTTAGAACAGATAGAGAGCAATTGAAAAAGCTCATTAAAGCAGTTATTTCCTAAAATTCTTTCTCATAATTCCACATATAACATCCTCCAGAAAAACCATATTCCCTTCTCTCTGTGAATGAACTTATGAAAAGGTGAGGCTCATTTACTTTCTTTTTTTATAGAAAAATATTTTTTTTCCATATTCACCAACACAAGAATAGAGTAACTATTATTAGTCTAGAAATGAAAGCATTTAAAGATTTTTTATTTTAATTTTCATTAATTCATCACTGGGTCACAATATTATGGAATTTTAGAGAGTTCCGCATAATGCTTCAAATGTGTCTAATTCCTCACCACTCCCACTCATCAAAGACTCCCAGTTTTCTTAATACAATCAAGTTGTTTGACACAAACTTCTAAGTTCAACTTCCTTCTCAAAAATAAAGTTCAACACTCAAGTTATTGAGACTCAGTTATACCTGAGGTTTTCTAATGCACTGAAAGCATACTTGAAAATAAGATTCTATGTTAAATAATGACACATGTTATTTGTTGTCACAAAGTACAAAAATTATTTTGCTTATTCTACCAGTTGAAAACAACATAGTCAAACATCCCATCTTCGGTGCTCTTTCTTACTAATGTTTGTGTTCTCCAGGTTTTATCTATCAGCTATATGACTATTTTACGGTATTAATCTCTTTATCTCTGGATGAAAAACTGTAGGGGTGAAAGAACATGTAATATGTTGTTCAACATTATTACCTAAGAGCTAATGCCATGTTTTAAAATCAGTTCTGAGAGAAAGGCAAGAAGGTGATGGTGCAGCAGCAAGTGCTGAAGCTGGTGGAGGGAGAAATAGCTCTCAGAGCTCTGAACAGTTGATGATGCTATAAACTTTCTGAATGAATGCAGATGCCCCATGGATATCCTGGCTCAGGGAGAGCTCATTAAAAGAAACAGGCTGATTGCTTGCTGCGAAACAACTGCCCCGAGTGGGTCTTATAATGATGGATATAACACGTCCTCCAGCTGGTGGAGCTCCCACAGCTCTATATAGTAATAGAGTTTTAATATATCCGAAAAGGGCTTTTTAGACCAACTTGGCACCATTGCAGAGCATGGGTACTGAGGTCTGGGAGGAGGCAAGATGCTCCCAGTGATTCACCATGATTAGCTGCCGGCATGATCATGGCCATTTCTCTCCAGACCAGCCCACATGTCGTAATATACTATGGAAGAAAACTCCCCAGAGTGCCAACAGTCTGGAGACTCAAGATGGAGTATGCTGGCTGGTGGTCTCTGACCACCCAGAGTGCCCCAAATCACGAAACACAGTGGCCCCAGCTCTGGTCCTGGTCCCTGACAGGCTGCAGTTGCTGCCAAGTCTGGAGCCAGGGGGTGGTGCTGGCAGCCCCACCCAGCAGGTCAACCTCGACCAGTGGGGCAAAGATATTAGCAGCCAAAGGATACCCTCCAAGTATTCTGATACCCCCAAATCGCTGCAAGTGCTTTGACCAGTCTACAACAACCCAGGACAGTCTCCCAAGAAATTAAATCACCAGAGTTAGGCATGTGGAGCCACACCCACAAACCGCCTCTGGCTCAGCATACAAGCTCACCCATACTGGCTGTACTCCAGAAACTTGTAAATAAACCTTGAAGTAGATCAGAAGTCATGGTTAAGAAGCACATTCATAAACCATGATCCAGAGACTCAAAAGTAAATCTCTAAAGAAATCAACAATGGTAGTGTTGATTTGACTAAATGGTAGTCCTGGTCCACCAGGCTGATACAACTGGAGGTATCCCATAGGGGATGGTTGAGGGTCTGCTCCATCCAAAGAGAGGTCTAGCAGTCCAAAAGCATCCACACTCCACAATGCCGGCCATGTGGGTCAGACTCCACTACTGGGACTAAGCACCACCCAGAAGTTAAACCTTTGAAATACTGTTTTGTTGGACTTTGCGGCTGAAACATCCAGACTTTCACAGACTTGGGGAAGGGCCACCTCCTCCCATCCCCTGGCTGTAGGAAGGCCCAGCAATCATGATCCATGAAACACCTCAGGTAAAATAACCTCATCCACAGTCATGATCCAGGGACTCTCTATAAATCTCAAAAGAGATCAATAAATGGCAGAGATGGTCCAGGGCATCCTGGCTGATTTAAACTAGGGACCTCAGAGGACATGGGTTTGAGTCTGGCCCATCCAAACAGAACCCTAACAGCCGGAAAACTACACACCCCACAATTTCTGCCATGTTCCAGGTCGGACTCTACTGCTCAGATGAGCTACTCTTAGAAGTAAATCTGTTGAAACTCAGGTATGTGGGTTTTGTGAATGAAATCTCCAGACTTTCATGGAGTAGAGGGATGAGCCACTTCCCTCATCACCCTGCTCTTCTAGAAGGCCCAGAAGACACACCCAAGCCCCAAAGCTTCCACTCAGTTAAAAATTTAACTCCAACTTTATCACCCCTTAAAGACTTTGGAATTTCTAGAGTGCATGGCTGCTACAAAACTGATACACTAAGTAGCACACCACACCCAGTTTGTTTGTAACAGCTCAGTAAAAAGTTCACATCCTTAGCAAATATCTTATGAGATCACTGTCACTGTATCACTGTCTCTCCCGCTCATCATCGATTTGCCGAGCCGGGCACCAGTAACATCTCCATATGACCTGTCTCATGCAAGTAGAGCCCAAGGGCACCTGCTTGCTCAGGAACATAAAGAGCCTCAAACCATTCCATCAGGTCATGGGAATGAGGTCTATAATTGTTACTGGTATCTGGCATATCAAATACAACACGGGTAGCTTGCCAGGCTCTGCCGCAGGGTAGCATACTCTTTGTAGTCATCTCAAAATCCAGCATTTATTGATGAACCACGAGTCGCAAGCGGCCCCGCTGAGCCGGGCTGTGATAGGCTGGTCTGCTGGGTGGAGTTCTGACGAGGAGGAAGTCCAGATGTGGAAAATGGAGGTCCTCATGGGAGTGGGGGGTCGCCTGGCTTGTTGTGAGGCTCTGCTGGGGTGGCAGGCCAGGGCTAGAACCTGCCATCCCTCCCGGGCACCTCATGAGCGGCTGGACACAGTGAGAGCCAGTAGCAGCTCTGCCCCCATGTCTGTCTCTGGATCAGTATACCTGGGCGGGATTAAAAGACTGCAGCAGGGTGGATCTCGAATGAGCCGGGCTGTGATAGGCTGGTCTGCTGGGTGGAGTTCTGATTGAGGGGGAAGTCCGGATGTGGAAAATGGAGGTCCTCATGGAGTGGGGGTCGTCTGGCTTGTTGTGAGGCTCTGCTGGGGTGGCGGGCCAGGGCTAGAACCTGCCTGCCATCCCTCCCGGGCACCTCATGTGCGGCTGGACACAGTGAGAGCCAGAGTAGCTCTGCCCCATGTCTGTCTCTGGATCAGCATACCTGGGCCAGATTAAAAAAGACTGCAGCAGGGTGGATCTTGATGAGCCGGGCTGTGATATCTCATCTTTATGAGATATATGTTTAATAAGCAATATAATAATTTAAAAGCCTGCTAAGGGAGCATGCTTGAGTGTGGGGTGGGATACAAGGGTCTTTGGTGAAGGTAAGGGCACATTGGTGGTAGGGACTGATGTTGGAATACTGAGTACCAGAAATAACTGTATGGTGCACAACTTTGTAAATCATAGGGTTTGAATAAAGTTAAAGAAATCAATTTCTATCCTACAACAAAGTCAAAGCACCAATTCTTAAATGTTAAACCATACTGTCTGAATATTTAAGACAGGGGAGGATTTAAATCCATACAATTTTGCCTAAGGTGATCTTGTGGATCCAGAGAACTAGTAGGTTGCTTTGTCCTGTACATGGTCAACAAAAAAGTTGAATCCCTGGAACCCCATAAGATACTGTGGTAACTTCTAAGAGTGATCCCTCAGTGCTGAGCAAATGTGGGGTATGACCCCCACCTCCACCCCCCATACACACAAAGGTGGTACTGGGAGTCCTAAGTAATTCAGGTACTCAATTCATGTTGGAAAGTAGGCAGGGTAGATACTAGATCACCACAATTCTGTTAAATATTTAACCATAAATACATAGCTGTAATTTTTAGAGTACTTCCTACGTAAGTGAACATTTTAACCAGAGGAATTTGGTTAATTCTAACAAGTCCCTGAAAGAATCACTATTATTATGCCCATTTCATTGTTTCCAGAGAAAAACTATAGTTAGCTTTACTAAGGATCACTGTCATTGTATCTCACTGTCTTCCCCGTTTACATCGATTTGCTCGAGCGGGCCCCAGTAACATCTCCATATGTCCTGTCTCATGCTAGTAGAGCCAAGGGCATCTGCTTGCTCCAGGAACATAAAGAGCCACAATCCATTCCCGAATGAGGTCTATAATTATGGACCCCATTTACTTAAGGATACGTTTGAAAAAAGTCATGGTATATTTCAAGGAAGGTATCGGCAAAATAATTTTTGATTATGGGTCACACTGGCTATATTCAGGCACCAGGAATAGTGCCAGAGGTTGAAGAGAACGCATTCCAAGTAAGTGACTTACCTCTATAGCCTTGGGCAAAATGATTTTTAGTCATATAACTTTCAAACTCTGGAGTCTTCATTTGGTCTTCCAAACAGAGAACTTTTAGAATGAAAACTGACATTTTACATTTAGATTATTGCTT
>JAJIBD010033545.1:0-13742 GCA_021461705.1 Cryptotis parvus | reverse complement strand
TCAGAGGGCAGTTATACTGTTACTAGTATTTTTTCAATAATTGATAATGGGCAGAAAGACAGTGGAAAATGTTAACTGAATTGAATAAAGATCTTCTGAGAGATAAACTCTCAGGAGCTCAGGTTCCTTCAAAAATCTGACAAAAAGTCTAACTCACCCAGTACTATCCTGTTCAACTTGCACCTTTGATCAAAGGCTCGTCCTTGGGTCTCTTGGTCTGAGATCCTCGGAATGCCCATTCCAAAAGATCGCGAGATTTATCGAAAGCAATATCATTGGTGGCAGTCAGAACAGAGTCAGATTTCTCACTGATTCAATATATGATTTATTGGATTTAAGAAAAACTAACATCTCAGAGATCACCAACTAAACTGAGGGGAAAAGTGATATTATCTGAACCACACTGAAGCAGGGGGCCTCTTGCCATGCTCTTTCCACATGCTGTCACTCTATAGAAAGTATTTTAAACTTTTTAGCACCACTCCTTTCACTGAAAACAATTGTGGTAATACGGTAAGTTTTACACTGATAACAAAATAAATTTAAAAAATTAAAAATATTAAAGATTTTAGGTTATGTGAGTTAGAAGCGCTTCAACTCACAGCTTAAGAGTCTAGGGATCTAAAAAAAAAAAAGTCTAGGATCTAGTCCATGCTCGTTTCCTTTCTATTCTTACCTCCTGCAAAGAATACTCACTTGGATCACTTGACATCCTTGTTATTCATCAATTTGCTCAAGCGGGAAAAGCCAGTATAAAATAATGTATATAGCTTTATAGCTATAAAACTCAGTATATGAGTAAGCACCTTAGTGTTTATAATATTTGGATACTTGGGAATGACTAAAAATACTGTTTATCTTTAATTCTTTAAGGTTTTGGTCCTGTTTTCATATTTCATTTTTAAAGTACTTTGAAGAATTTTCCCAACCCATGGCTTCCATGTAAAGGAGGACAAAGTGGAATAAATTCCTTTGATTAGTTCCTCTAATCATTGTACTTGATATAAATGGGATGAATTATCCCCAGCTTCTAAGGAGCTTATCAAGAACTGCTCAAAAATTCCTACCTCTTTATTGTTCAAGGAATCCAGCAAATTCCCAATGCACTTAACCACCATGAAGTGAAACTATTTCTTAAGACTCCAGGAAGCACTTCCCCCTCCCTACTTCATATATGTCCCTAGCTTAACTCTCACAGTTCAGCGCTGATTTCGCCTCCCTCGCAAAGATCCCTACAGGTTCAACTTTACAAAGATTTTGAGAGCCATGACCTCCCAGGCCTGCTCACTTGAATGGGAATATTCAATCATCAAATTAGCCAGTCCTCTCCTGGTTGTGACCTTTTCATTTCAGTCCAGGTTTTCTGGCACATGTGCTCTTCCCTTTAGGAGTAACTCTAAATTTATTAAATTCATCTTTGCTTTTAACTCCCCTTCCAAACAGCAGCAGTCCAAAAATCCAAAAGTATGGAGGAAGATAACGCTTCTCATCTTGTCTATAGGTCAATATTCAGGTTTCGCTTTAATGAGAGGACGGTGGAATAAAAAAGAACATGGAATAAATGGAAAAAATATTAGAAAAATATTCTATTTTTACTCTCAAACTAAATTTCCCACCCCCCATTCTATGAGAGTTAATGGTGAGTTCTTTCATGCCCTCACTCCTATACTGAGGCATTTAAATATTATCAAATTCTAGTTCTCAGACTATCAGGGAAATTTCTCCCTTCCAAATTTTGTGTCAGGCCGCTGGGGTCCCCAACAATACCAGGGTAGCTAAAATTCCCTTCACCTCGGGGCCAGCGGAATGGATGAAAACTCAGGAATCTGGCGTAGTTTAAAGGGCTTTACTCATCACAGGTTCTTGATATAAAATCCAAGAACAGGGAAAACTCCGGACTTTGTTCCAGTTAGGTCACCCCCAGTCACGCAGGTGCCAAGATGATCAAGCACCACGCAAGTTGAAGCTCAACAGAAATCAGAGAGGACAGGTAGGCAGAAGCTTACGGAAGCCAAAATGAAAAAGGGCTTCTTTCTCTCTCTTTCTCCCAGCTTATTTTATGTATAGAAATTCACCAAAACTTCCCCAGCCCGGTCCATCCTGGGCTGGGCTATCTAGAGATGAATGTTGCGTCAACAACTCTATTGAAATGCACTTCAGGTGGCCTTCTCAGCTTTTACAAACACCAGAGTGGGATTCAAAAGCTTCCCTAGCAGAGCTGTAGAGACCGCGCTAAGTGTAGCTGGAACTTAAAGTAGGTGTGTGTCACCCAACACTCTTGCCCTCAATTTTGCCTTGATTGTTCTTAATGGAATCTTTTAATATGATTCTCAACCCAAGCTTATACTCGGGACATTTTGGCCAGAAATCATTGACTTGAGAAAAATTATTGGTACATTGGCTATTACTAGCAGTAATACCTCGGCTCTCTACCTATTAATACCTTCAAAACACTTTGCAATTGTAAAAATAAAATGTCTTCAGACACTGCCTGATGTCATGAGAGCAACAAATTGCCCCCTAGTTGGAAGCCATTCCTGCTGAGTGCTTAACTTATTAGTCCCTCTATAAAACATATATATATCAATGTATATATATATATATATATATGAAACTACCATAAAATAATGGCTCATAGAAATGTATTCTCATAAGAATTTCCATGACAATCTTATAACTGGGAAGGAAGCTTTTCAGTGTCACTAGATAATGTCACTAGGTTATGCAAGCACTTCACAAAGTAAAAAAAATCAACGATATATACAAAATAATAATTGTTAACATTTCAAAATGGAAATAAAAGAGATTCAAGTATACCTTAGAAGAGAGTGAGGGATTTGCCAACTTGTTCACAAAGAGGAATCATAGAATCAGTGCATTGTTTACAAGAACTATAATTATGTTAAAGCCAAAATATATTGTTCATAAGAGATAAAAACATAAAAAAGTTGGACTTTAAAACTCTGATGTTAGAGTAAAATTAGAGTTGAGTAAATTAGTAGAGTAATAAGTTTTTAGCATTAATAAATTAGAAGTAGAAGTGGCTATTCAGACCCAGTTCTTGTGATGTGCAGTTTGAGGTGTAGAGCACGAGACACTCGGCCCCCTGGAACAGGTATCCAATCAGGAGTAGAATGGGATGGCCGTGGGTGGGGTTTCACAGATAAAAGGAGGCTACCTCCTCCCTGCCCCACCTCCCCAGGCTCAGGGGTCCACTAACACTGCTCCCTTTTGGAACAAGTGTTTCCTCTACCCACCTCTTCCTCCATGGGAATTCCAGGTCAGGTAGGACTGCCTGTGCCTGGTCAGGGCTTAATACAGATGGGCATTTCAGAATAAACCCAACAGAAAATGTGCAGGTACAACAAAGAGGTACAAGAATAGCTTCAACAGCATTGTTTGGAATTCCTAATCACAGGAAAATATTTAAGAGTCCACCTATACGTAGGTTAGGACTAAGAAGTAGTTACCATAAAAGTTGGTTTAATTTACCTCCAGTGGGAGTGGGAAGATATTTGTGCTCAGGGAGTGACCTGCAAACTGGCAATAGTCAATTTCTTGCCCTAGTGATAGTTTTACATACATGACCAGATGAACTCTTCCATGTGAATTATAATCAATAAAAAAAAAAAAAATATAAAAATACTTATAAACAACTAAAAAGAAAATTGTATTGCGACTAACCTATTCATAGGTAGGAAAAGGTAAACTGCTAACAAGTATTCCAGAAAACATTCAAATTTAAGATAGCAAGACTAATACAACCCAGGTGAGATCATTTTATACTCATCTAAATGGAAGACATAAGGCTTTTAAAAATTGATGGCAATAATTATGAGAATTAATGGAATTATAATATTGATGTAAATATTAATGTAGTTGATACATTCTTGGAAAGCTGTGGCTACCATTAGTGAAAAGTTTTTTAAATAATGGAAAATTTGCTCAAACAGTAAATTTTCTGGTAAAGTTTATACACACATATTTAGAAGACTATAATTGCCAAAGAGAATTCAGCTAATGAAATGAGAAATGTGACACTTTTTGACCCTGCAGTAATTAAATGACTTTATATGGCAATATGCAAACACTGCACCATATCCTGGAGGCAACTAGGGTTTGTATCTAAGAATTAGTAACTAAGACTAGGATTTTAGGGATGAAACCTCTGAATTTTTCTAAAAGCCCAAATATTAATCATGGCTCTATGTTACAGTTTTAAGTTTGTGATGACGTGTTAACTCAAGCTAATTTCTGGAATAGAAAAACGGTACTAATGGAAAGTACTAATAATTTGTGTAGACTAGAGAAAATATTTCCACTGTTCTGGAAATTGGCGGTGAGAGTTCTGAAGAAAGCCGTTTGGGGTGACTGCTGGCTAAGGGCGTGGAACTAACTAAAGCCTTCCACTTAGGCCAGAGTAAACACGCAAACGGTTCAAATTCTTTCTGGAATTTTGCTGGCAAAGAGAGAACTGGCTGCGCCGGAAGATAGGATTATAAAGTTTCAGACTATTAAATTAATCTCCAATCTGAACAGGGGGCTTGGAGGCAGCCTAGAGTGGAGGAAAAATAGCACAAAGCGGAGGGAATTTTCTGTTTAAAACAACTCTAGAGCTGGAGACAGAGTCGTGCCTGAATTCATCAGGGCTGGTTCAAGAGGGCTCTTAAAAAGCATTAGGGCTCTGTTTTGAGACAGCGGTATGCCAGGACTTCAGGGGCTCTTTCCCCTCACAGAACATGGGTGTTGGGCTCCCTGCCTCCCTGGCACAGCACATTCGCCTGGCTCTCCCACGTCCACACACGCAACAGGGTTTGCAAACCTTCCTGGTTTTCACAATGCTGTGAGTGTTCTAGAGCTCCAGGCAGCCAACTAACCAGTGTAGACATATTTGCAGAGGAGGAATTGTCGTTCCTTACCTTAGGTTACAGTGGGAGCTGGATGACAAACCCTACACTGAGCCAGGGCCAAGAGTAACGGAAAAGGAAGGTGGCGCTTACTCCGTTCTTGCTGTTGGCTGGGAAAGAGACACTAGCCCTGGGGACCTTTAAAGGCAATCAATCTGGAGGGAATGGAAACACCTGCGGAGCAGCTCAGGCCACAGAGAGCTGGGCCTGGGGATCTCATTCCATGGGTGGCCAGGGCTTATACCCAAGCAATCTCTCCTCTCTGCTCCTGGGAGGTTTTTCATTTCTCTGAAAAGATTCTCAGCTTCCGCACACTTTGTTCAGGTCTCGCCCCCCACCTTTCCAGATAAGCGGTAACTTGTGGGGCAGAAGGGCTCTGGGAGCTGAACTCTAGCACCCATTATCCAGTTGGCTGGCTCCAATTACGGAGCATACCTACTTAACAGGGAGCCAGAATTCTTCATGAATTCTGTAATCTGCATAGTTAATGAGCACCTAGGTGCTTCTCCATTTTAGTGTTCTAAAGAAGAGCAATTTCAGTTTAAAGGTGATGTGAAAACCTCATGGAACTAGGTTCAAAAAAAAGATTTGTTGGAGAAAAATAGAGCTATACTATTTTTTTTGCAAGTAGTTTTGTTCAGAAGTAGGAGGGGAAAATAAGAGCAGAGTTATTGATAGAAAATACCCAAGTTAAACAAGGAAAAACGATGTCGCAAGTGAGGGGCATTTCAGGAGTTGGCTCTACATGTGGACAGGAATAGATTAATGATAGTTCATCAGTAGAAACAAAGAGATAGAACTTAAAAAAGCAGGAACGCAGGCAAGTGTATAGACAACTTGAGAAGACAGCAGTGAGAGAAAAGATTCTCTTTTCTTTTAGAGGAACTAAAATATGTATCAGCTGGGATGAGAATGTTAGTGCTCATAGTTTTGCAGTTCTCTAAGGGGAAAAAGTATTTTCTCTTAACAAAGAATTTTTCTATATATCCTTATATTTTAATGTAGCTCTTCAATTTCTATATGTCCTTATTTTTTTGTCTCTTGTAATTCTTACACAAAATTGCATCTTCCCACAGAACTGCTTTTGAATGATGTATCAAAATTATAAAGCATTGCTTATGAATTTTAACAAGTTTGATATTATAATACTTCTCTATGTATACCTTGCCAATACATAGAGCTTGTATCTTTGTCTCTTAAATTAACTTTCAGTTAGTTTTCTGTATTATTATAATTTATTGTTTGCCTGGTAGCTTCTTGATGAAATTAAGTTATTTCTCATGTAAGACATAGTTGGATTTTTTTCCTTGATGCAGTCTGGCATTCCTACCTTTAGAAAAATTCACTCCTTTAATATTTTAACATACCTGAACATTTATTGCATTATTACACTAGGTATTTTTATTTCACATCAAGTGATTACCTGATTCCTTTTCCTAAATTTATCGTACTTATCTCAGTTTTAGATTATACACTTTTTTTTTTTTAGTCCATTGTTTCTTTAGTTTGGGAATACCTGACTCTGAAACTCTAAGATCTTGTAAAAGTCATATTCACTGGGACAGATGTTTTTTTAGAATGCTGAATTGCATCTCCCTTATTTTACTAGTCAATATTTATATGTAACCATTTTTTCTCTCTTTTTTTTTTTTTTAGGTGGCTGGCTGGCTCCCAGGAAATGCTCAGGTGGCCCGGAGAATATTCTAGAAATACTCATCCAATCAGGATAGGTGTTTCAAACATTTTGGATCCAATAATGCAATGCTGCTCACACCCAGTGGTAATGTGGTTCACTAAAACCACCTGAGTGGTACTCAGAGGGCCACAGACAACAGTACTATGGGGCTTTCAGGTATACTCAACGTGGCTGGGAAGACCTACCTACAGTGCCTAGAGATCAAACAGTACATCAAAGATATAAGGAATTTGCTCCAGCCCACTAAGTTATTTCATTTCCCCAAATACATTTTTCTAGTTTTTAATATTGCAAAAAGTCCAATGTTATTATTTTATGTGGCTTACCCTCTCTGCCTGAAAGCATAGCATTTCTCGACTTCTTTATCTTTAACATGTAATAATTATACATGCATACTCACAGTGTATTCATTAATCTAGGTTTGCAGATCTTAACATCTTTATCAAAGTAGGAAAAAATTTATTATTATTTTATTTATTTTTTATACTTTTTATATACTTCTTTTTCTCCTGGAACTTTTGAATATTCAAATTAGATCTGTAGCTCTAATTTCACCTGTATCTTTTTTCATTTGTGTTTTAGAGCATGAGTTTTCTGCTGTTAGTTTCATTAGTTTTCCAGTAGCAGTCAATGTAACTGCTGGTCTGTGGACCAGTGCTCAAACAGGTGTTGATCCTTGAGTCTAAAATATTTTAAAACCTCTACTTGTGGTATTTAAATCAGTATTCTTCAGCCTACATACACGTGTGTACCAGTATATATAGCTGGATATCAGTACTGAAACCCTCAAGTTTTGACTGTCGTAGATTCATGGATTTTAACCTTTATTTACCTGTGGACTAATGAGGCAACTAGGCTGATCTTGAGTCTCAAAAATGTGCAAATTCCCTTATTGTTTAACTAAGAAGATATATATCTAGATAGATATACATATTACATTTTACATATATATCAAATCTATATTCTATCTAATATGTACAAAAACATGTTTCTTAATTTCAAAAAGTCTTTGTGCTATAAGTTAGTGCTATAACTAACTTTTTCTATATATGTAATTTATCCTTCTAGAAATTATATTTCCCCAAGTATTATATGTTTCTACTAAGTATTCTTTCCTTTTGCAAATGAATTTCCTTTGATTACTTTAATTGATTGTGATTCTGTTGATTTATAATACTGCTTAATGATTATAATACTGGTTAATGATGATTTATCATACACATAATTCCAACACTACACCCATTACCAGTGTGTGACCACCTCTACTTTGTTTTTGTTTTAAGTTCATTGTGCTTCAGATCTGTTAATGGAGTATTTTAAGTGACAGACAAAGGGAAGATAACAAATGAAAGAGTACATTTTACACCAATGGCCACTGAATAGAAGCATGAAGCTTGCATTTAAAAATTTTAGTCATTTTCTCTTTTTAACTGAGAAAACTAGATAAATTTTCCTGCTTTCTCTTTTCTTTATTAATAATCTCTTAGGAGCAGTATAGGAAACAGCAAGTATACAGTGTTCCATTTCTTTTTTGTTTCCTGGGAGCCAATGAACCCCAGTACATTTATATAAGTCTAGGGGTTTTCTGAGATTTAGTCACTTTTTTTAAAAGTTTTACTTTTAAGTCTTCACACCTTAGCTTTTATGTTCCAACATCCCTCATCCATCTCATAAGGGATGCAGAATTTATCTAAGCCACTGTTCTAAGCTCAAGGTTTTCTTCTATAAATCACAGATGATTTAGAACAGATAGAGAGAGCAATTGAAAAGCTCATTAAAGCAGTTATTTCTAAAATTCTTTCTCATAATTCACATATAACATCAACAGAAAACCATATTCCCTTCTCTGTGAATGAACTTATGAAGGTGAGGCTCATTTACTTTCTTTTTATAGAAAAATATTTTTTTCCATATTCACCAACACAAGAATAGAGTAACTATTATTAGTCTGAAATGAAAGCATTTAAAGATTTTTTTATTTTAATTTTCATTAATTCATCACTGGGTCACAATATTATGGAATTTTAGAGAGTTCGCATAATGCTTAAATGTGTCTAATTCTCACCACTCCCACCATCAAAGACTCCCAGTTTTCTTAATACAATCAGTTGTTTGACACAAACTTCTAAGTTCAATTTCCTTCTCAAAATAAGTTCAACACTCAAGTTCTTGAGACTCAGTTATACCTGAGGTTTTCTAATGCACTGAAAGCATACTTGAAAAATAAGATTCTATGTTAAATAATGACACATGTTATTTGTTGTCACAAAGTACAAAAATTATTTTGCTTATTCTACCAGTTGAAAACAACATAGTCAAACATCCCATCTTCGGTGCTCTTTCTTACTAATGTTTGTGTTCTCCAGGTTTTATCTATCAGCTATATGACTATTTTACGGTATTAATCTCTTTATCTCTGGATGAAAAACTGTAGGGTGAAAGAACATGTAATATGTTGCTCAACATTATTACCTAAGAGCTAATGCCATGTTTTAAAATCAGTTCTGAGAGAGAAAGGCAAGAAGGTGATGGTTGCAGCAGCAAGTGCTGAAGCTGGTGGAGGAGAAATAGCTCTCAGAGCTCTGAACAGTTGATGATGCTATAAACTTTCTGAATGAATGCAGATGCCCCATGGATATCCTGGCTCAGGGAGAGCTCATTAAAAGAAAACAGGCTGATTGCTTGCTGCGAAACAACAGCCCCGAGTGGGTCTTATAATGATGGATATAACACGTCCTCCAGCTGGTGGAGCTCCCACAGCTCTATATAGTAATAGAGTTTTAATATATCCGAAAGGGCTTTTTTAGACCAACTTGGCACCATTGCAGAGCATGGGTACTGAGGTCTGGGAGGAGGCAAGATGCTCCCAGTGATTCACCATGATTAGCTGCCGGCATGATCATGGCCATTTCTTCTCCAGACCAGCCCACATGTCATAATATACTATGGAAGAAAACTCCCCAGAGTGCCAACAGTCTGGAGACTCAAGATGGAGCTATGCTGGCTGGTGGCCTCAGACCACCCAGAGTGCCCAAATCACGAAACACAGTGGCCCCAGCTCTGGTCCTGGTCCCTACAGCTGCAGGTGCTGCCAAGTCTGGAGCCAGGGGGTGGGGTGCGGCAGCCCCACCAGCAGGTCAACCTCGACCAGTGGGGCAAAGATATTAGCAGCCAAAGGATACCCTCAAGTATTCTGATACCCCCCATATCGCTGCAGTGCTTCTGACCAGTCTACAACAACCCAGGACGTCTCCCAAGAAATTAAATTACCAGAGTTAGGCATGTGGGGGAGCCACACCACAAAAACCGCCTCTGGCTCAACCATACAAGCTCACATACTGGCTGTACTCCAGAAACTTGTAAATAAACCTTGAAGTAGATCAGAAGTCACGGTTAAGAAGCACATTCATCAACCATGATCCAGAGACTCAAAAGTAAATCTCTAAAGAAATCAACAATGGTAGTGTTGATTTGGACACAATGGGAGTCCTGGTCCACCAGGCTGATACAACTGAGGTATCCCATAAGGGGATGGTTGAGGGTCTGCTCCATCCAAAGAGAGGTCTAGCAGTCAAAAAATATCCACACTCCACAATGCCGCCATGTTCAAGGGTCAGACTCCACTACTCAGACAAGCACCACCCAGAAGTTAAACCATTGGAAATACTGTTTTGTGGACTTTGTGACTGAAACATCCAGACTTTCACAGACTTGGGGAAGGGCCACCTCCTCCCATCCCCCTGGGCTTCAGGAAGGCCCAGCAATCATGTCCATGAACCACCTCAGGTGCAAATAACCTCATCCACAGCCATGATCCAGAGACTCTTATAAATCTCAAAAGAGATCAATAAATGGCAGAGATGGTCCAGGGCATCCTGGCTGATTTAACTGGGGCACCTCGGAGGGACATGGGTTTGAGTCTGGCCCATCCAAACAGAACCCTAACAGCCAAAAAACTACACACCCCCAATTTCTGCCATGTTCAAGGTCGGACTCCACTGCTCAGATGAGCTACTCTCAGAAGTAAATCTGTTGAAAACTCAGGTATGTGGGTTTTGTGAATGAAATCTCCAGACTTTCATGGAGTAGAGGATGAGCCACTTCCCTCATCACCCTGCTCTTCTAGAAGGCCCAGAAGACACACCCAAGCCCCAAAGCTTCCACTCAGTTAAAAATTTAACTCAACTTTATCACCCCTTAAAGACTTTGGAATTTCTAGAGTGCATGGCTACTACAAAACTGATACACTAAGTAGCACACCACACCCAGTTTGTTTGTAACAGCTCAGTAAAAAGTTCACATCCTTAGCAACATCTTTATGAGATCACTGTCACTGTATCACTGTCTTCCCGTTCATCATCGATTTGCTCGAGCGGGCACCAGTAACATCTCCATATGACCGGTCTCATGCAGGTAGAGCCCAAGGGCACCTGCTTGCTCCGGAACATAAAGAGCCTCAAACCATTCCATCAGGTCATGGGAATGAGGTCTATAATTGTTACTGGTATCTGGCATATCAAATATGACACGGGTAGCTTGCCAGGCTCTGCCGTGTGGGTAGCATACTCTTGTAGTCATCTCAAAATCCAGCATTTATTGATGAACCACGAGGCCGCAAGCGGCCCCGCGAGCCGGGCTGTGATAGGCTGGTCTGGTGGGTGGAATTCTGACGAGGAGGAAGTCTAGATGTGGAAAATGGAGGTTCTCATGGAGTGGAGGGTCGTCTGGCTTGTTGTGAGGCTCTGCTGGGGTGGCAGGCCAGGGCTAGAACCTGCCATCCCTCCCGGGCACCTCATGAGCGGCTGGACACAGTGAGAGCCAGTAGCAGCTCTGCCCCCATGTCTGTCTCTGGATCAGCATACCTGGGCGGGATTAAAAGACTGCAGCAGGGTGGATCTCAATGAGCCGGGCTGTGATAGGCTGGTCTGCTGGGTGGAATTCTGATGAGGAGGAAGTCCGGATATGGAAAATGGAGGTCCTCATGGAGTGGGGGTCGTCTGGCTTGTTGTGAGGCTCTGCTGGGGTGGCGGGCCAGGGCTAGAACCTGCCTGCCATCCCTCCCAGGCACCTCATGAGCGGCTGGGCACAGTGAGAGCCAGTAGTAGCTCTGCCCCATGTCTGTCTCTGGATCAGCATACCTGGGCCAGATTAAAAAAGACTGCAGCAGGGTGGATCTTGATGAGCCGGGCTGTGATATCTCATCTTTATGAGATATATGTTGTAATAAGCAATATAATAATTTAAAGCCTGCTAAGGGAGCATGCTTGAGTGTGGGTGGGATACAAGGGTCTTTGGTGAAGGTAAGGGCACATTGGTGGTAGGACTGATGTTGGAATACTGAGTACCAGAAATAACTGTATGGTGCACAACTTTGTAAATCATAGGGTTTGAATAAAGTTAAAGAAATCAATTCTATCCTACAACAAAGTCAAAGCACCAATTCTTAAATGTTAAACCATACTGTCTGAATATTTAAGACAGGGGGATTTAATCCATACGGGATCTTGTGGATCCAGAGAACTAGTAGGTTGCTTGTCCTGTACATGGTCAACAAAAAGTTGAATCCCTGGAACCCCATAAGATAGCTGTAAGCACTTCTAAGAGTGATCCCTCAGTGCTGAGCAAATGGGGTATGACCCCCACCTCCACCCCCATACACACAAAGGTGGTATTGGGAGTCCTAAGTAATTCAGGTACTCAATTCATGGTGGAAAGTAGGCAGGGTAGATACTAGATCACTCAATTCTGTTAAATATTTAACCATAAATACATAGCTGTAATTTTTAGAGTACTTCCTACGTAAGTGAACATTTTAACCAGAGGATTTTGGTTAATTCTAACAAGTCCCTGAAAGAATCACTATTATTATGCCCATTTCATTGTTTTCCAGAGCAAACTATAGTTAGCTTTACTAAGGATCACTGTCATTGTATCACTGTCTTCCCGTTGTTCATCGATTTGCTCGAGCGGGCCCCAGTAACATCTCCATATGTCCTGTCTCATGCTAGTAGGAGCCCAAGGGCATCTGCTTGCTCCAGGAACATAAAGAGCCACAATCCATTCCGGAATGAGGTCTATAATTATAGACCTCATTTACTAAGGATACGTTTGATAAAGTCATGGTATTTCAAGGAAGGTACTGGCAAATAATTTTGATTATGGGTCACACTGGCTATATTCAGGCACCAGGAATAGTGCCAGAGGTTGAAGAGAACGCATTCCAAGTAAGTGACTTACCTCTATAGCCTTGGGCAAATGATTTTTAGTCATATAACTTTCAAACTCTGGAGTCTTCATTTGGTCTTCCAAACAGAGAACTTTTAGAATGAAAACTGACATTTTACATTTAGATTATTGCTTAATAACTTTCCACAAGCAGAATCTTGAGGAATACGCTTCTTTCAAGAGATGAAAATGGGAGAATTATCAATTTGAGGATTCACAATTTAAAAAAAAGTCACCACTGATCTTTTGAATGATACCAGGGTGATACTGTAATGACCAGAGTGTCTGTTTTGTTTCTTAGGAGCAACACATATCTCTGGGCTTAAGGAAACCAAAGTCTATGCTAAAATCAGAGAGTTCAGAAAGAGAGAGTAGATTTATTTGTTCTTCTACATTACAAGGTATTTGTGCCAAGGTAGCTAACATTAACATCGAAGGAGTCCATTTTTCCTGGGAGCCAGGAAGAAGTCTCTCAAAACTTGAAGGTAAAGGTGTTTTTTTTCCTTCCAAGTCAGTACAGCTTTGGAAATATTCTATTAATGACTTTTCTCCCTCAAATAATAGTTTACATTTTCCTGACAATATAGATTGGCAAAAGTAAATTACATTCTTCATTTTAAGTAAATGTTGATAAAGATAACATTTAAAATTATAGTTCCCAGAAGTAACCAGTTATCAAAACACACACTCCATTTGGCATCTCTACCACCTTCAGTTTTCTGTGTCTGTTCTCTTGACATCTCTGATTCTTTGCGAGGCAATATAGCCCCATGGTTACCAGCATTAGCTTGCCCCTTTGAGTTCCTTCTCTCCTTTGCAGAATTTTCTATCTTCCAAATCTGTTTTATATCTGTTTTATCACATTTCATAATAATATTGATAATATTGCTGTATATTTGCAATATACAGTGCTT
>JAJIBD010033544.1:0-71569 GCA_021461705.1 Cryptotis parvus | reverse complement strand
GAGTTAGTACAGGGACAAGCACTGTCCTTGCACATCGCCGACCTGGGTTCGATCCTGAGCACCCTTGAGAGCCAGGACTAAGCCCTGAACAGGAATAAGCCCTGAACACAGTCAGTTAGGAGCCCGAAAACCAAATTAAAAAAAAAAATATATATATATAGCCATAAATTGATCGTTGAAATGGGTGTGTGTTTGTGCACAAACCAAAAGCTCTTTTTCTTGGCAGGGAAATAAATTAGCAATCCCTTAAGTATGTGCCCACCTCACCCCGCAGGGAGCTTTTCCGAGTGAAATAACTGAGTGTGGAGATCATGGAAGGTTTTGCTTCAACAGGCTGGAGCTCAGGCTTAGATCTCCAGGCCTGCAGGGTCCCCGAACACCGCCTGCTGTGCCCACCCTCCAGAATAGATCATGGAGGGTTTGCTGGGCTTTGATCCTCAGACTGGAGCCACGATGCTATCACGAGGCTGTTCCCTACCAGGAATCCAGCCACGGGCGTTTCTGAGGCCCTGGAGCTCAGCCTGTTCTGACTCACTCCAAGTCTCGCTCCAGCCCCTGCCCACCAGGCTGACCAAGCCCAGCCCCGGCAAATCCCTGGGCTCTTGCTGGCCGGGGTCCTGCAGCTTCTCCAACCTGCTCCCCACTGCCCCTCTAGTCCCCCCCCCCGCGCGCCCCTGCCTTAGATCTCAGCAGGCATCCAGTTTCAGACAATTCACTTCCCTGCCGACACCATCCAAGCGTTGCTTTGTTCTCACACTTCCTGCAGGAAGTCATAGAGGAGAAACTTTCATTTGAGCGGGAAATACAGCCAAGTCTGCAGAGGCAAGGGGAGAAATATAAAGGTAAGACAGAAAGGGAACACGTGTGAATAAATGTCGAAAGGGCTGATACCAACCTAGAACTGAGCATTAAATACAGACAATAAAAATGCACACGATGGCTTCTAAGTGTATGTAGTGCAACCCACAATGTGTAAGAGAAGGAAAAGAGAGAGAGGGAGAGAGAAAAGAGATAAAGAACCTGCCATTTAGGCAGGCTATGGGAGGGGGAGGGAACTGGGGACATTGGTGGTGGGAAATGGGCACTGGTGGAGGGCGGGTGCTGGAACACTATGTGACCGAAAACCTCCAAACATGAACAACGTTGTAATTGTGTATCTCACGGTGGTATAATAAAATCTTTTAAAATATATATATGAAGACCTGAACTTATCAACCATGTTAAGGTTTATCGACAGGCCAGCACCAAGTAAAAAAAATCAGAGGGACAGGGGGGATGGTTTGCCCTAGTGGGGATCTGTATCCCCCATGGTAAAATAAACTGAACACACGCAAAAATCAACATGCAACAGGAAGTGGGACCAACCAGTCAGTTCTCAAGAAAGGAGGAAAATGGGAAGGGCGGAGGGGTGGGTTCATGCAGAAAATAAACCTCATGTGCACGTGTGTATGCGCTGTGCACGTGTATGTGTGAGAGAGTGAGAGAGAGAGAGAGAGAGAGAGAGAGAGAGAGAGAGAGAGAGAGAGAGAGATCCTGGCTTCCCCTGGGGAAATGGCGAAATGGCATGTTAGGGGCTGGAGCGACCAGTACAGCACGTAGGGCATTTGCCTTTCATGCAGCCAATCCAGGTTCAATCCCTGGCACCCCATATGGTCCTCTGAGCACTACCACGAGTGACCTCTGAGTGCAAACCCAGGAGTAAGCCCTGAGCACTGCTGGGTGCGACCTCCAACAAAATAGTATATAAATTGGAGGCTGGAGCTATAGCACAGTGGAGAGGATGTTTGTCTTGCACATGGCTGACCCAGGTTCAATCCCCGGGCATCCCATATATGGGCCCTAAGCACCGCCAGGAGTAATTCCTGAGCACAGAGCCAGGAGTAATCCCTGAGCATTGCTGGATGTGACCCAAAAAGCAAATAAACAGACAACAGTTATTACAACGCAAATTCATGTCTGTAATTCTTTTTATTGTTTTTGGGGTTAGACCCAGCTGTGTTTGGGGGTTGCTCCTGGCAGTGCTTGGAACAAAGCCAGCCTTCTGCCTGTGTGCAGAGCACTTTGAGCCTCTTCCCAGTCCTGCAAAGTGATGTGTAACTGGACACACGTTTCCTGAATACGACAGGCAGGGGCTGTCCTGACCGTCCACCCGGGGACGTCTCTCAGTAACGTCACAGCAAGAACCTGCAGAGGAAAGTTCCTGATTGAACTTCTTCAGCAGGCTTTGCCCTTTGCATCTGAAAAGGATTAGAGAAAACTCCAATTTCTTGCCATGGAGGGCAGAATACGTGTAGAACACATCTCGAGAGAGGAATCGAGAATTTATGGCTCTCTCTCATGGTTCAATAGCAAGAAAACAAACAAGTCAGCTAAAAAGGGGCAATAAAACTTGGCGTATGTAACAGCCAGAATGATGCTCAGTGGAAGAGAACATGCTTTGCATGTAAAGCCCCCTGGGTTCCATCTACCCCCCTGGCCTGGTGCACACACACACACACACACACACACACACACACACACAGAATTTTTTTTTGGGGGATGGGGGGTTGAGGTGATGAATATTTTTGGGGGAGTAGGGAGTCCACCGGCAATGCTCAGGGGTCACTCCTGGCTCTTTGCTCAGGAATTACTCGCATGGCGGTGCTCGGGGACCATATGGGATGTCGGGGATCGAACCCAGGTCGGCAGCATGAAAGGCAAAAGCCCTATCCACTGGACTATTGCTCCGGCCTGAGGTGGTGAGTTTTATAGCCATAACAAGTAGTACTTGGCAGCGGGTAAAGCTTTTGCCTTGCATGTGGGTGACCCAGGTTCAATCCCTGGCATCCCATACGGTCCCCTGAACACTGCCAGGAGTAATTCCTGAGTGCAGAGTCAGGAATAACCCCTGAGAATTGCTGGGTGTGGCGCAAAAAAAAAAATCAAAGAAAAAAAGTGTTAACTATCTCCCCCTTCCCTGGCCTCAAAACTAACACATACAAAATTGATGACAGGCATGGAGCCAGAGCAATAGCACAGAGGGCAGAGCGTTTGCCTTGCACGTGGCCAAGCCAGGTTCGATCCCCGACATCCCTTATGGTCCCCAGGAGTAATCCCTGAGCAAAGAGCCAGGAGTAACCCCTGAGCATCGCCGGGTGTGACCCAAAAAAGAAAAAAAAATGGATGACATGCAGAGCCAAGTGTTAATGACCTCAGCATGGGACCCTTCTGCAGGATGTGTGTGGAGTGTGTGTGTGTGTGTGTGTGTGTGTGTGTGTGTGTGTGTGTAGTGCTACTGTGTACCGGGAACTCGCTCATGGACTAGGCAAGCCGGGCGAAGGGACCCACAGGGCTGGGGTGTGAGTTTGTGCCCCTAAATCCAGGAGCTCTGGATTCGATCCCGCCTCCAGATCACAGACTCAGAGCCCCCCCCACTGGAGCCGAGGGGAGCCCACAAAACCCCACCGTGTGTGCCCCCAACAATAACAACAAGCACCCACAGTCCTTGCTAGAAAATTATGCACGAGAACTTTCTTTGTGTGGGGGGAGACACATCGGCAGGGGTTGGGCCTCTTCTGGCAGAGCCGCTGGGGACCATGGCTGACTCAAATCCGAAAGAGAAAATAAAATATGTCATAAACAATGACAGAGGCGCCCGCCCACCCCACCCAGGCCCCAGCTCAACCACAGGAGCAGACAGACAGACAGTTTCCGGCCGTCCTGCCCTCTGCGCCCCCACATACCTCTCCCGGTCTGGTCCCCTCTGATGCCTCTCCAAGCCCTGGGTCACCCACCAGCCCATCTGTGCTGGGCAGGGTTGGGCCGTGAGGCGACACGGAGCCAGCCTGCGCCAGCCCCAACCCCACCCCCCACCAAGGCAGATGCTCCTGGTTCCCAGGAGCCTTGCCCGGGCCTGCGGGGAGGGGGGCGGGCAACACCCCTGTGTGGACAGATGGGGAACAAAGGGGCGGAGGCGCCAGGTCACGCCCGCAGGCCCGGCCTGCTGTCCCCTCTGGCCCTCGGGCAAGGCAGCTGCTCCTTCAGGACGGGGGTGAACTGAGCTTGGGGGTCGGCAGGAGCGGCCTCGTGTCTGAACTCCGCAGCTAACCCCTAGCCCTGCCCTCAGCGAGGAAACTGAGCCTGAGAAATGTCCCTTCCCGGCTCTCAGGGCCCTCAGGAGCTCCTGGCCTCCACCGTCCCGCCAAGGCCACAAAGACAAAACACTCAAAATTCTTCCCCCTGGGTCATCGAAAGCAGGACATGTCTGTCTGATCCTCTGCAGGGGTCAGCGAAGGGTTGGGGCTGCCCAACTGCCCGGCGCCTGCAGCCCACGAGGGTTAAACGCTGTCATCATGGAGCTGGGTGAGGCCGGCCGGGCAGCGCTGCGTGCACGCGACCTGGTGGGTGGGGGTGAGGCCTGCATTTAGGGGGGCCCCCTGCTACCCCCTGGAAGAGGCAGGATGCGAAGAGACGTTCCTGGGGCTCATACTAATTCAAGGGGCCCTGGCGTCCCTTTCTGCCTCCACGGAAAGGGCCCAGTGACTGTGGAGGGGGGTCAGCAAGGTGTGTCCTGGGGTGCCAGGATTTCAGGGCTCTTCTCCCTTCCTGGGAGGAGCTGGCACACAGCCGAGTGCTGAAGGGTGCCTGTGTCTGCTCGGGCGAGGACCGCGCCCCTTCCCGGGAGCGGCCACCCCAGCTCTGTCCACCCGCGCCCTTCCCGGGAGCGGCCACCCCAGCGCTGCCCACCGCACCCTTCCCGAGAGCGGCCAAGCCAGCTCTGCCCACCAGCCCTTCCTGGGAGAGGCCACCCCAGCTCTGCCCACCAGCACCCTTCCTGGGAGCGGCCACCCCAGCTCTGCCCACCCGCACCCTTCCTGGGAGCGGCCACCCCAGCTCTGCCCACCGCGCCCTTCCTGGGAGCGGCCACCCCAGCTCTGCCCACCCGCGCCCTTCCTGGGAGCGGCCACAGCTCTGCCCACCGCGCCTTCCTGGGAGCGGCCACCAGCGCTATCCACCGCCTTCCTGGGAGCGGCCACCCCAGCTCTGCCCACCAGCGCCCTTCCTGGGAGCGGCCACCCCAGCTCTGCCCACCCGCGCCCTTCCTGGGAGCGGCCACCCCCAGCTCTGCCCACCCGCGCCTTCCTGGGAGCGGCCACCCCAGCTCTGCCCACCGGCGCCCTTCCTGGGAGCGGCCACCCCAGCTCTGTCCACCCGCTCCCTTCCCGGGAGCGGCCACTCCAGCGCTGCCCACCCGCCCTTCCCGAGAGCGGCCAAGCCAGCTCTGTCCACCCGCGCCCCTTCCTGGGAGCGGCCACCCAGCTCTGCCCACCCGCGCCCTTCCTGGGAGGCGGCCACCCCAGCTCTGCCCACCCGCGCCCTTCCTGGGAGCGGCCACTCAGCTCTGCCCACCCGCGCCCTTCCTGGGAGCGGCCACCCCAGCTCTGCCCACCAGCGCCCTTCCTGGGAGCGGCCACCCCAGCTCTGTCCACCCGCGCCCTTCCTGGGAGCGGCCACTCCAGCTCTGCCCACCAGCGCCCTTCCTGGGAGCGGCCACCCCAGCGCTATCCACCAGCGCCCTTCCTGGGAGCGGCCACCCCAGCTCTGTCCACTCGCACCCTTCCTGGGAGCGGCCACCCCAGCGCTATCCACCGCGCCCTTCCTGGGAGCGGCCACCCCAGCTCTGTCCACCCGCACCCTTTCTGGGAGCGGCCACCCCAGCTCTGCCCACCAGCGCCCTTCCTGGGAGCGGCCACCCCAGCTCTGCCCACCAGCGCCCTTCCTGGGAGCGGCCACCCCAGCTCTGTCCACCCGCGCCCTTCCTGGGGCAGCCACCCCAGCTCTGTCCACCCGCGCCCTTCCTGGGAGCGGCCGTGGGAGGGAGAGAAGGTGACCCGGTCAGCTGGGCGGCTGATGGGGCTGGTGGTCTTAGCCGGCTGAGTAGCCTGGGGGCGGTGAGAGGCTGCCTGGGCTGAATCAGCAGAGGAGGCGGGAAGCAGACCAGGGTGAGGGCCCCAGCTGACCGGGAGGGGCAAAGTGTGGCAGGCAGGGAGATGGGGTGGGCTGAGGTGGGGATTCCCCCAAAGATAAGCTTTGCTCCAGCAACTAAGATTACGCAGAGCCCGTTCAGTAGAGATGGGATAAATGTTCCTTTCTATTTTTGTTTTCAGAATAAACTCACTCCTTCCCTCCTTCCTTCCTTCCTTCCTTCCTTCCTTCCTTCCTTCCTTCCTTCCTTCCTTCCTTCCTTCCTTCCTTCCTTCCTTCCTTCCCTTCCTTTCCTCCTTCCTTCCTTCCTTCCCTCCTTCCTGCCTTCCCTCCTTCCTTCCTTCCCTCCCTTCCTCCTTCCTTCCTTCCTTCCTTCCCTCCTTCCTGCCTTCCCTCCTTCCTTCCTTCCTTCCCTCCTTCCTTCCTTCCCTCCTTCCTGCCTTCCCTCCTCCTTCCTTCCTTCCTTCCTTCCTTCCTCCTTCCTTCCTTCCTTCCCTCCTTCCTGCCTTCCCTCCTTCCTTCCTTCTTCCTTCCTTCCTCCCTTCCTCCTTCTCCTTCCTCTTCCTTCCTTCCTTCCCTCCTTCCTGCCTTCCCTCCTTCCTTCCTTCCCTCCTTCCTTCCTTCCTTCCCTCCCTCCTTCCTTCCTTCCCTCCTTCCTGCCTTCCCTCCTTCCTTCCTTCCTTCCTTCCCTCCTTCCTCCTTCTTCCTTCCTCCTTCTCCTTCCTTCCTTCCTTCCTTCCTTCCTTCCTTCCTTCCCTTCCCTCCTTCCTTCCTTCCTTCCCTCCCTTCCTTCCTTCCTTCCTTCCCTCCTTCCTTCCTCCTCCTTCCTTCCTCCCTCCCTCCTTCCTTCCCTCCTTCCTTCCTTCCTTCCTTCCCTCCTTCCTTCCCACCCTCCCTCCCTCCCTCCTTCCTTCTTCTTCTCCTCCTCCCTCCCTCCCTCCTCCCTCCCTTCCTCCTTCCTTCCCTTCTCCTCCCTCCTTCTCCTCCCCCCCTCCTTTCCTTCCTTCTTTCCCTCCCTCCTTCCTTCCTTCCTCCTCCCTCCCTCCCTCCCTCCTCCTTCCCTCCCTCCCTTCCTTTCCTTCCTTCCTTCCTCCCTCCCTCCTCCCTCCCTCCCTCCCTCTCCCTTCCTTCCCTTCCCTCCCTCCTCTTCCTCCCTCCCTCCTCCCTCCCTTCCTCCCTTCCTTTCCCTCTTCCCTCCCTCCCTCCCCCCCCCTTCCTTCCCTCCCTTTCTTCCTCCTCTCTCTCTCCTTCCCTCCCTCCCTCCTCCTCCTTCCTTCCCTTCCTCCCTCCCTCCCTCCCTCCCTCCTTCCTTCCCTTCCTTCCTCCCTCCCTCCCTCCTTCCTTCCTTCCTTCCTTCCTTCCTTCCTTCCTTCCTTCCTTCCTTCCTTCCTTCCTTCCTTCCTACCATATGTGGTAGCAGGGACGGAACTTGGGTCATCTTTGCCCACTAAACTCCCTCTCTCCGGCACAGACAATAACTTCCTATTCTAACAATAGCTTCTTATTCTAATCTACCAACCTTATTCAGAGTCTCACCACCAGGTTTCCATGCGTATCATTGAAGGAAGATGCAAATACAGATGTGATTTCAGTAGGTTGCAATCATTTCTCTTTGGGGTGGCTCTTGCCACACTCAGCTGTGTATGTGGGGTCACCACCACAGTGCTGGGGTGGAGGCGGGGCTCAGGGGAGCTTGCAGTGAGGGATTCGATGGCCTTTGCATGCAAAGCTCACAAACTCCTTCCGGTTGTTTTTTTGGAGGGAGTTGCCCACCCGGCTCTGTGCTCAGGGATTGCTCCTGGCGAGATACTGTGGCCCTCCCACCCCAGGTCAGCCGAGCGCCAGGCAAGGGCCTTATTTGCTCTTCTGTCCCTGCAGTGCTTGAGCACTGCCCCACGGCAGCCCCCTCCCTGCTCAATGTCTTTTCCCCAAACCCAGGGTCTCCCTCTGGTTCCTCGCTTTCTGGACGTGTCCCAGGCGCATCTTGTGCGCCCGCCCCCCACCGCTGTCTGGATTCTGAGGAGTGATGGTTCCTTTTGGTGGTAAATGGGCTGAAAGAACATACAGCTGAAAGGCTGACAGGCAGTTCCCACAATCCCCTGTCCGAGCTTTTTGTGGAGCAGTCAGGGGAGACAGATGCTGAGAACAACCTCTCGGCGCTCACAGATCTGGCCTCTGGCTGGCCCTGCCGGAAAGGACCGTGGAGAAAAGCCCAGACAAGCCCAGCCCAGCTGTCTTTGCATCCTTCCTGTAGAATGGCTGGCCAGGAGCTGACAGGTGTGTGGCCGCGTCTTCCTGGGACCTGCTTCCTCTGCTCAGCTAACCCATCTTGGTTTGTTTTGTTTTGTTTTTGTTTTTGTTTTGTTTTGTTTTGTTTTGTTTTGTTTTGTTTTGTTTTGTTTTGTTTTTGTTTTGTTTTGTTTTGTTTTGTTTTGTTTTGTTTTGTTTTGTGAGAGGCTGGGCCACACCCAGGGGTGCTCAGGGCTTACTCCTGGTTCTGCTCTGGAAGCGCTCCTGGCAGGGTTAGGGGAACCACATGCCTTGCCAAGGATCAGACCTGGACAGCTGCAAGCAGGCAAGCAACTGACAAGCAGGACATCTCACGGGCCCCACAGCGATGTTCTGAGGCAGCGTGTGTGGTGTCTTCATGGGGAAGCTGCTGTTGTGGGGCCGGAGCGACAGCACAGCTGGGAGGCCGTTTGCCTTGCAAGAGACCCACCCAGGTTTGATCCCCGGCATCCCATATGGTCCCCCGAGCACCTCCAGGAGTAATTCCTGAGTGCAGAGCCAGGAGTAACCCCTGAGCATTGCTGAGTGTGACCCAAGAAGAAAAACAACAATAACAACAATAACAAAGAACGCTGTTGGATACGGGTGTGGGAAGGGAGTGCGGGGGGCTCCCCAGGGCTTTTGGGAGGGTCTGGGCAATTTATTAAAACCTCACAACAGGGGCTGGAGGGATGGTCCAGAGGGAGGGCGGTTGCCTTGCACATGGCGCGACCTGGGTTCAATTCCCAGCAACCCATATGCCCCCCACCCCAAGCACCGCCAGGAGTGATTCCTGAGTGCGGAGTCAGGAACAACCCCTGAGCGTTGCTGGGTGTGACTAAAATAAAATAAAATAAAATAAAATCACTTGATCACTTGAATCCCGGTTATTCATCGATTTGCTCGAGTGGGCACCAGTAACATTTCCATTGGACCCTATCACATGCCAATGTAGCCCAATGGCATCTGGTTGATTCAGGGATATGAAGAGCCTCAAACCGTTCCTTCAGGGTCTTGACAGGAAGTCTGACCATCTTGTAGGTGGCGGGGCCACGTGATCTTTTGACATCCTGTGGGATCCAGTCTGTAACGGCTCTAGTCCAGCGGTTGTCTCCAAATCGCATTACATGTCCAGCCCATCTGATTTTCGGTGCCTTGGCAAACGAGACAGCGTCCCTGATTCTGGAATAGCGACGGAGGTCAGAACTCCGGATTCTTTCTTTCACTTGAGTGAGGCGTGATATTCCAAGCATAGTTCTTTCGATTCCTCTCTGGGAGACCCGAATAGCATTCTCATCCTGCTTTCGTAGGGGCCCAGGTCTCTGAGGCATATGTTAATGCAGGGAGAACGGTGGAGTCAAAGAGATGTGCCCGGAGCCGGAGGTTCTTTGTCCTTTTTAGCTATTTCTTCGGTGCCTTTGAAGGCATTCCATGCCGCTCTCTTCCTCCTGCGCAGCTCAGGTTTTAGGTCGTTCATCATGTTGACTTCTTGACCTAGGTACACATAACTGCTGCATTCAGGGATGTCTGTTCCATTGAGAGTGAATGGGGCCTCTGGAACTAGTTCACGATCCTCGTTAACTGCTAGGCGGGCCCGTAATCTCATATGTCATGTTGTGTAGAGCAAGGGCTCGGTTGTAAGGAACATAAAGGCTAAACCAATTAGGTCTGGAAGATAATAAATGTTCTGGCATTGGCATATCAATACAACGTTGCGGCTTGCCGTGGGGGGCATACTCATAAATACCTCAAAAGCCTATTTGACGGGGCTGGGTGGTGGGGGGTGAGGGAGAATGGAAGGGGCGCTGGTGGGGGGGGGTCTGGTTTGTGGGTTCTCGGGGTGGTGGGCCAAGGCTGGAACCCGCTGGCATGAACGGCTGGGCCGGGGAGCAAGGAACCGTGCCCCATGTCTGAGGCTCGGACAGCATACTGGCGGTTGGGAAGGCTCAGGGTGGGTGTCGATGTCCGGGCTGTGGGCGGCGGGGGTCGTTGTGAGGGGAAGTTTGGGCGCCATGGGGGGGGGTCGCTGGCTTGTTTGGGTCCGGGTGGTGGGCCAAGGCTGGCCCACCCTCCGACGCCTGCGGCTGGGCGGGAGGCGCCCCTGAGTCTGCGCATCCTGGCGGATTGGAAGTGCCAGGTGGGTGTCGACGGGCTGTGGGTGGGAAAGGCGGCGCTGGTGGGGGTGTCTGGCTTGTGTGGGGTTCTGCCGGGTGGTGGGCCAGGCTGGAACCCACATGCTGCTCGGCTGGGAGAGGACGCCGCCGTCGAGAGTCCAGCATACCTGGGCGGTGGAAGAAACTGCCCAGGGTGGGTGTCGTGTCCGGGCTGTGATGGGCTGGTCGCTGGGTGGAGTTCGATGATCATTTTTCATAAACATGGTTTTCTTCAGATTCAGCTGTAGACCTATCTTTCCACATTCTCGGTCGAAGTTAGCCAGCATTTGTGTCGCTTGGCTAATGTTTGGTGTTATTAGAACAATGTCATCAGCAAAGCAGAGGTGGTGTAGTTGCCGACCATCTATCTTCACTCCCATTCCTTCCCATTCTAATTGTCGCATGATGTTCTCCGAGGGTGGCGCTGGCGAGTTTTGGTGAGATGGTATCACCCTGTCGAACCCCTCTTTTCACATCAATGATCACTTCTTTGTAGAATAAAATAAAATAAAATAAATAAAACCTCACAACAGGGGCCGGGCGCTAGCACTGCAGTGGGCCATCTCCCTGGCACGTGGCCACCTCAGATTCGATTCCCACATCCCGCATGTCCCCGAGCATAGGCAGGAGTAACTCCTGAGCTTCCCCAGGTGCAACCCAAAAGGCTCCGCGTCGGTTTTCTTTTGTTGCCTCCCAGCCTGTTGCAGCGCCTCCAGCCCTCCAGTCCACCGAGCGCGGGCGTCACGCCCCTAGTGTCCGCGCTGAGTACTGCAGGCGAGGAGCGGCCCCTAGTGTCCGCGCTGAGTACTGCAGGCGAGGCGGCCCTGCCGCGCTGAGTACTGCAGGCAGGCGGCCCTAGTGTCCGCGCTGAGTACTGCAGGCAGGGCAGCCGTGGGGGGTGGAAAGCCAAACTGTCAGGAGATGGACACTGAGCCCCAGAGATTCCGGGCGGCGGACCAGTGTCCCCGTTTGTCTGCTGCAGAAGAGAAGATGGCTTCAAATCTCCAAGAGACTGAGTTAAGAAGGGGAGATGCCGTGGGCAGTGGCACAGTGGCACAGTGGGTGTGGACGGCCCTCGCGGTGCTGGCGGCTGACCCAGGCTGCGCCCAACACCATCTCTGGAAGCAGGAGTGACCTGAGCACAGAGTCAGGAGCAATCCCCAGCACCTCCAGGTGTGGTCTCCCCCAAAGACAGAGAAAGCGGTTACAAAGCCACACCCCTACAAACCCCAAAAAGAATAACGGAGGCGAACATGTCACGCGGCTGCTCCTCGTAGACGGACACTTGCCTGTCCTCGCTGGACACTTCCCAGGGCTTGTGCTGTCCGAACTCCGGTAGCCCCAGCTACTGTACTATCTGATTCCCCAAACTCTTTTTAAAGTTTCCGGTTCCCGGAATGGTGTCAGTTTCGGGACTTCAGGGAGGCCTGGAGGTTCCAGCCCGCACTTGGTAGCTGATCTGTGGCCCCCTTTTGCCTCCTCCAGCAACTCCCCGGAGGTTGGATATGCCCTGGGGGGGGGGCATTGCTGGGAGACACAAAGGGCTGAACTTTCCACCTCGGGGAGGGGCCGGTCTCCATCACCCTCTTGTGAAATCCCAGGAATGCAATCCGAAATGCAAATCCCACCTCCGAGTCCTCTGCAAACAGCTCTGGCTCCTCCTTCATCTCCCAAATAGAACCAAGCACAATTATGTGGGTCTTTCACTACAAACACTGAAGAGCTGTTGAAGAAAGCTCTGAATTCCAGTGAGCTCTGCCAGGACTCCTCTGTAAGTCCATAAACATTTGCTGAGTCTGAATAAACGCATCAACAAGAAAACTGATGAGCCACGGGCGCTGGAGTTCGCATTCCGGGCTGGGGGGCCGGGGGGGGCTTCGGAGACTAGCACGCTCTGCCCTTTGCGGCCCACCTGCTTTAAAGTGAGCCCCATGGGGGAGCAAAGAGGAAATTGCACCAATAAACACTGACTTTAAGCCCTTGATTTCCTGCGTGACAGAACAAAGTATTTGCTCTATTCCCCACTCAGGTGGGTATAACATCTCAGCCCCCCCAACCTAAAAGGTGAGGGGTTGGGAGATAAAAAGTGGGGGCTGGAGGGGCAGGAATTTAGCACAACCGCAAACACAGCCTCTATCCGACAAGGATGCCCCGTGGCACCAGCTGGTGTCCTGCTTCCTAATCTGGTCAGCTCAATGGGACCATTAAGTCATAACATTATTAAGCTGCAGCCAGCATTTGGGCGTGTAGCGGAGCAGCCAGTCATAGTATCGTCTTTTTGTTTTGTTTCTTTCCCATTCCCTTCACGGCTGCTGTTGATGTCAGGAGACGCAGGTGTGGTGCTGTAGACTCCTGGCAGTGGGGACCCCCACATCGGTTCAGGGGCTCAGTTAGGTTCTTGCTCTTTATCTGTGAAGGTTCGTGGGGGAGGCGTGCTGGGGTCACAGCCCAGGGGTTGAGCCCAGGACCTCCACACAGGCTAGACATGTATGCAAGCTCTGTAGTGCATCTCGGGCTGCGGACCCCTGCACTGCTGTGTCTCACATGCACTGCCCAGGGCCACACTGCCTCACTGTGGCTCACATATCTTGTTTCATTTAAAAAGTCTCTATTTCATTTCCCCTTGCCAGTTTGCATAAACGCTGTACTTTACAAGATAGCTCATGATGATTGTTCCAGATATTCACCAACACCAGCCCCACCACTGCACCTTCCCACCACTGTTATCTCCAATTTTCCCAACCCATAGCAGGCTCTCAACATCCCAAAAGAGCCTCACAAGAAGCCAGAGGAACCCCCACACCAGGAGGGCAGTCATTTCCAACATCCAACTCCAAAGTCAGAGCCCCACCCAAGAGAAAAGCCGGTGTCTCCCCGTTGCACGCAGACGCTTTGCAGCCATGCTGTTTTCAGCAAATGGACGAGATGAGAGCCTACTACTGAGAGTGTACCACCCGCACGGCAGAGCCTGGCAAGCTACCCGTGTCGTATTTAATATGCCAAAACCCAGTAACAATTATAGACCTCATTCCCATGACCTGAAGGAATGGTTTGAGGCTCTTTGTGTTCCTGGAGTGAGCAGATGCCCTTGGGCTACACTAGCATGCGACAGGATGTATGGAGATGTTACTGGTGCCCGCTCCAGCAAATGGATGAACAACAGGAAGACAAGTGGTACAAGTGTTTGCTTGTTATAGTTTGCTAAAAGAATGATCAAAAATGTTTTCTCAGAAGAAAGTTAGTGACGACTGTTGTATCTCACCATGGAGCCATTAATCCCTTGTGTAAGAGATTACCAAAATGCTACAGTCTAAGCCTTCCGTGTTAATTTGTGACACCTCAAACTTCAGTTTGGTTCTTGATCGGAGGGTACCTCCAGAATGCTGGGGGGCTTCTTTTGGCTCAGAGGGGCCTGGGTGGTGCTGGGGACTGAACCCAGGGTTCCCATATGCAAAGTATGAGCTTCAGTTCTTGTAGTCTGTATATCATTTTTGAAAGTCTAATCATAAAATATTGCTTATTTTACGATATTTGCCACACTGGTGGTGCGCAGGGGCCATTCCTGGCTAGGTGCTAGCTCCTGTTGGTACTCAGGGTACTGTGAGGTGCTAGAGATCAAACTCAGGCTTCTTGCATGCAAAATGTCTCTCTTTGTCTTTCTTGCGCTTTTTTTTTTTTGCCACACCTGGTTGTGCTCAAGGCTAACTCTGCACTCAGGGTTTTTCCTGCAGGCTTGTGTGACCAGATGGGAGTTCTGGGGTTTGAACCCAGGTCAGTCACATGGAAGGCAAATCACTACCTGCTGTCCTGCTGTCCCATCGATCCGGCCCCTCTCCAGCCCTTTTTATTCTCTCTTTTTTAAAGAATCAGCTAGGAGAGATTTGAATGCTGCGAGTCCCATCCAAACTCCAATCATCACGTCTATCTGCCTTCTGAATTCGGGAACAGGTAAGGATTATCCTACCTGATCTCCAGCCCTTGACATGCTTTTTAGTTGCTGTGTTCACCAGGGTTGTTCCTAGATTTTGTCTCTTTTTTCCTAACACTTAGACCTAATCATTGGAAGCCAACAAAGTGGAGAGCTGGGCCCAGGGAAGGATGCTCAGTTCCTTTTGCAAGCTGAGCTGGAACAGAAAGGAACAGGGCGGGGGGGGGCGGGGGAGGTGGGAAAGACATTTGCTAAGTAAGACACTTGCTTCGGCTTCCCCCACCCCAATTTTTTTTTTGCTTTTTTGGGTCACACCCAGCGACGTTCAGGGGTTACTCCTGGCTCTGCACTCAGGAATCACTCCTGGCGGGGCTCGGGGGACCATATGGGATGCCGGGGATCGAACCCGGGCCAGCACAGGCCGGCACGCGTGCAAGGCAAACGCCCTACCTGCTGGGCTATGGCCCGGCCCCCATTTTCCCCCCCAAATTTTACTACACCATTTTTAGACATACAATTGCAAGATGCTCATGTAGAGTTTCGGTTCCACAGTGTTCCAACACCCATCCCTCCACCCGAACCCATCTCCCATCACCAATGTCCCCACCTCCCTCCCCCTCCCACACCTCAACTACTTGGCGGGTTCTGTATGTCTTTTCTCTCTATCTCTCCCTCCCACCAAACTTTTCTGTACATCATAGAATGCAGTACATCAAAGGACATAACTGTTTCCACTAGTTTGATGGACCGTGTGGCCGCTTGCAACTTAGGGAGCCTCATGGTCAGCATCTGGACAGCGAAGGTGGTGGCTAGTGTGGTGGGCAAGTCTCATCCAGCTGCTTCCGGGACCCCCAGAGGTGATGGGCTCACTCCCAAAACCCATCTGTCCTACTGGGAGTCCCATGGTCAGCTGAGCCTGGGGAGAGCCGAGTTCCAGCTTCCCCAGCCGCGTTTGAGACTGCATGCTATGGCTGGTCGTCCCAGGGCAGCTCCTGGGCGGGGCCACCAGGCTTGGCAAAATGGAGGGGGAAGGGCCGACCCCTGGCTCCATCTGACGAATTCCCAGTGATTCCCGCTTCTGGAAGCTGCCTGTGCTCGAACTCTTTTGCTCTGTTAATCTGGTCTTGAGATAGCATCCCACCGTCCGGACAGTGAAGGTGGCGGCTAGTGTGGTGGGCGAGTCTCATCCGGGACTAGCCCTTGTCTTAACAGGGGCTAAGACCCTTGCTTCGGCTTCGAACTCAGGGACCCTTCGGGCTCAGGGAACCCTATGGAGTACCAGGATCAAACCCGGTTCTGCCTCATGCAAGGCAAGAGCCTTACACCCTGTTCGATTTCTCCATCCCCAAGATTTTTTGAGGATTCTGATACCAGCTCCTGGGAACAGCAGGGGAAAATCTTGGAACTTGCGCTGACTGCATGCCCGCGGCTCCCGGGCGCCCCTAGGGCTTCCGCAGGATCAAGACACCCCTAGACCCCAGTGTGTGATCCACACCCCCTGGCTTTACTTTAGGGCTTACTCCAGGCTTTATGCTCAGGGAGCATATGGGATTCCAGGGTTCAAACCCAGGTTCACCTACAAAAGGTCAGTGCCCTGCCTGCTGCTTGCTGTACTCTCTCGCCCCCAAACATCCTATTTCCAAACTTTTTCCATTAGAAAAAAAAATTTTTTTTTGGGGGGGGGGATGTTACTCCTGGCTATGCACTCAGGAATCCTGGCAGTGCTCGGGATCATATGGGATGCTGGGCATCAGACCCGGTCGGTGGCATGCAAAGTAAACGCCCTACCCGTGTGTCATCGCTCTGGCCCTAGAAATGTTTCATTTGAGAGAAACATTGGAATGAATTTTTTCCCCTAAATTGTTTTTCATGTAAATTGAAAACTGGCTTGCCTTGATAATTATTTTCTAGTTTTCTGGAGTAGAAGTGTGGCTTCCTTAAATGTCTGGCTATATTAGCATCACATCTGTGTGCGTGCGTGTGTGTGTGTGTGTGTGTGTGTGTGTGTGTGTGTGTGTGTGTGTTTTAAGGCTTTAGTGCACAGGGCAGTGCCTGGAGCTTACTCCTGGCTCTGCATTTGGGATCACATATGTGGTTCTGGGAATTTAAATGGGCTTGGCCCCGTGCGAGGCAAATGTGAGTCATTTTTCACCCAAGCACAAAACCTTAATCTAATCATAAGGGTAAAGTAAGACAAAACCCAGGTTATGGGTCACTCATGTCAATGAACTGGCCTGTACCTTGAGAAAAACCTGAAAGTGTCTGTGGAATGCGTTCTTTCTGGAGGATTTAGGGGGACTAAGCTCTTTTCTTTTCTTTTTTTTTTATTTTTTCTAATTCTTTTTTTTTTTTTGGGTCACACCCGGCAATGTTCAGGGGTTTCTCCTGGCTCTGCACTCAAGAATTACTCCTGGCGGTGCTCGGACCATATGGGATGCCGGGGATTGAACCTGGGCTGGCACGGGCCGGCCATGTGCAAGGCAAACTTCCTACCTGCTGGGCTAGCGCCCGGCCCCATTCTTCTTTTTTTAATTTTTACTTTTTATTGAATCACAGTGGGCGACACAGTTACAAGGTGGTTCAGGATTGGATTTCATGAACCCAGTATTCCATCATGCGTCCCTTCACGGTGAGCATTTTCTTGCCTCTTCCATCTTTTAGAAGAAATCCACATTTCCAGGCCTGTGGGCACCTCCATCTTCATGCTGTACTGGCCAACTGATTCTTGGGGTTTTTGCTGTGCCTGGTTCTGGGGTCACCCACGGTGGTGCTGTAGGTTCAGGGTCCGGGCAACATGAGCCATGGGTCCAAGCCGGGGCTAACATGCAAAGGGCATGCTGGGACATGGCATGGGCCCCCTGAGTTTGTGTCTCTTTTGTCCCTGGTTCCTCGTCCCTGTGTCTAGACTCGTAACTACATTGGAGCCCCCTGGATTAGCTAGGACATGTTTTCATTTTATGCTTGGTTTTTGGACCACACCCAGCTGTGCTCGAAGCTTATTTAGGCCTGACTTTATGCTCAGAGATGACTCCTGGCGGGGGTTCAGGGGACCTTGTGTGGTTGATGCCAGATTTCAACCCAGGGTCAGCTGTGTGCAAGGCAGATGTGCTACCCACTGTACTATTGCTCCCACCTGCAAAAGGAACATTTTAAAAAGATTATGGGGGTATGGCGTTTGCCTTGCATACGGCCGACCTGGGTTCAGTCCCTAGCATCTCATACAGTCCCCCATGCACTGCCACGAGTAATTCCTGAGCATAGAGCCAGGAGTAACCCTGAGCATCGCTGGGTGTGACCCAAAAAGCAATAAATAAATAAAAATTTTTAAAAATTAAGAAAAGATACAACACAGGAGCTGGAGAGATGCACAGCAGATAGAGTGCTGGCCTGGAGAGATGCAGAGCAGATAGAGTGCTGGCCTGGAGAGATGCACAGCAGATAGAGTGCTGGCCTGGAGAGATGCACAGCAGATAGAGTGCTAGCCTGGAGAGATGCACAGCAGATAGAGTGCTGGCCTGGAGAGATGCAGAGCAGATAGAGTGCTGGCCTGGAGAGATGAACAGCAGATAGAGAGCTGGCCTGGAGAGATGCACAGCAGATAGAGTGCTGGCCTGGAGAGATGCAGAGCAGATAGAGTGCTGGCCTGGAGAGATGCAGAGCAGATAGAGTGCTGGCCTGGAGAGATGCAGAGCAGATAGAGTGCTGGCCTGGAGAGATGTACAGCAGATAGAGTGCTGGCCTGGAGAGATGCACAGCAGATAGAGTGCTGGCCTGGAGAGATGTACAGCAGATAGAGTGCTGGCCTGGAGAGATGCACAGCAGATAGAGTGCTGGCCTGAGAGATGCACAGCAGATAGAGTGCTGGCCTGGAGAGATGCACAGCAGATAGAGTGCTGGCCTGGACAGATGCACAGCAGATAGAGTGCTGGCCTGGAGAGATGCAGAGCAGATAGAGTGCTGGCCTGGAGAGATGCAGAGCAGATAGAGTGCTGGCCTGGAGAGATGCAGAGCAGATAGAGTGCTGGCCTGGAGAGATGCACAGCAGATAGAGTGCTGGCCGGAGAGATGCACAGCAGATAGAGTGCTGGCCTGGAGAGATGCACAGCAGATAGAGTGCTGGCCTGGAGAGATGCACAGCAGATAGAGTGCTGGCCTGGAGAGATGCACAGCAGATAGAGTGCTGGCCTGGAGAGATGTACAGCAGATAGAGTGCTGGCCTGGAGAGATGTACAGCAGATAGAGTGCTGGCCTGGAGAGATGTACAGCAGATAGAGTGCTGGCCTGGAGAGATGCAGAGCAGATAGAGTGCTGGCCTGGAGAGATGCAGAGCAGATAGAGTGCTGGCCTGGAGAGATGCAGAGCAGATAGAGTGCTGGCCTGGAGAGATGCAGAGCAGATAGAGTGCTGGCCTGGAGAGATGCACAGCAGATAGAGTGCTGGCCTGGAGAGATGTACAGCAGATAGAGTGCTGGCCTGGAGAGATGCACAGCAGATAGAGTGCTGGCCTGGAGAGATGCACAGCAGATAGAGTGCTGGCCTGGAGAGATGCACAGCAGATAGAGTGCTGGCCTGGAGAGATGCAGAGCAGATAGAGTGCTGGCCTGAGAGATGCAGAGCAGATAGAGTGCTGGCCTGGAGAGATGCACAGCAGATAGAGTGCTGGCCTGAGAGATGCACAGCAGATAGAGTGCTGGCCTGGAGAGATGTACAGCAGATAGAGTGCTGGCCTGGAGAGATGCACAGCAGATAGAGTGCTGGCCTGGAGAGATGCACAGCAGATAGAGTGCTGGCCTGGAGAGATGCACAGCAGATAGAGTGCTGGCCTGGAGAGATGCACAGCAGATAGAGTGCTGGCCTGGAGAGATGCAGAGCAGATAGGAGTGCTGGCCTGGAGAGATGCAGAGCAGATAGAGTGCTGGCCTGGAGAGATGCACAGCAGATAGAGTGCTGGCCTGGAGAGATGCACAGCAGATAGAGTGCTGGCCTGGAGAGATGTACAGCAGATAGAGTGCTGGCCTGGAGAGATGCAGAGCAGATAGAGTGCTGGCCTGGAGAGATGAACAGCAGATAGAGAGCTGGCCTGGAGAGATGCACAGCAGATAGAGTGCTGGCCTGGAGAGATGCAGAGCAGATAGAGTGCTGGCCTGGAGAGATGCAGAGCAGATAGAGTGCTGGCCTGGAGAGATGCAGAGCAGATAGAGTGCTGGCCTGGAGAGATGTACAGCAGATAGAGTGCTGGCCTGGAGAGATGCACAGCAGATAGAGTGCTGGCCTGGAGAGATGCACAGCAGATAGAGTGCTGGCCTGGAGAGATGCACAGCAGATAGAGTGCTGGCCTGGAGAGATGCACAGCAGATAGAGTGCTGGCCTGGAGAGATGCACAGCAGATAGAGTGCTGGCCTGGACAGATGCACAGCAGATAGAGTGCTGGCCTGGAGAGATGTACAGCAGATAGAGTGCTGGCCTGGAGAGATGCAGAGCAGATAGAGTGCTGGCCTGGAGAGATGCACAGCAGATAGAGTGCTGGCCTGGAGAGATGTACAGCAGATAGAGTACTGGCCTGGAGAGATGCACAGCAGATAGAGTGCTGGCCTGGAGAGATGCACAGCAGATAGAGTGCTGGCCTGGAGAGATGTACAGCAGATAGAGTGCTGGCCTGGAGAGATGCACAGCAGATAGAGTGCTGGCCTGGAGAGATGTACAGCAGATAGAGTGCTGGCCTGGAGAGATGTACAGCAGATAGAGTGCTGGCCTGGAGAGATGTACAGCAGATAGAGTGCTGGCCTGGAGAGATGCACAGCAGATAGAGTGCTGGCCTTATATGTGGCCAACATGGGTTTGATTCCCGGCATCCCAAACGGCCCCCTGAGCACCTCCAGGAGTGATTCCTGAGTACAGAGTCAGGAGTAACCCCTGAGTATCGACGGTTGTGGCCCTAAAACCAAAATAATAATAAAATGAAAAGCTATATATGACCAGGGAGGTGGCTCAAATGGCTGGAGCACATGCTTTGTGTGTGGAAACCGGGTGTGATCCCTAATCCCACACGGTCCCCCAAACACCACAAGAGATGCCTTCAGCACTGCGGGTTTATCCACCCCTCTTCTCCACAATCAATAATACTGTGTACAAAAATAAAGATTTTGGGGAACCAGGACTTAGGTATAACTTACAAAAGGTGACCTGTTCTTCATGCATTCCTCAACATTTATACACACATAAAAAAATCAAGATTCATTTTCTTCTTTGAATGTTCTTTACCATCATTTTTGGTTTGGAGACCAAAGAGATGTGACTCAGCGGTAGAGCTCATAACTTTCCTGTGTGAGCCTTTAAGTTAGAACCCTGGCAGTGCAAAATAAAATCCGAAAGCTAGAGTGGGGGTCAGAGAGTACAGTAGGGAGGATGTTTGCCTTGCACATGGCTGACGTGGTTCCATCTGGTACCATATGGTCCCTGGGCCCCACCAGGAGCAAGACCTGAGCAGAGCTAAGTCTGGCCCCCAAACAAATAAAGGTAAAATGTCTTTGTCTTCTGCCTTTGTGGCAGAACTGTCTTGCAATCAATGAGTCGAGCTGGGGATGTGAGAATGCCTGGGGCTGAGTTGGGAAGGCTGGAAGCTGCTCAGTCCAGCAACTCGTGAGGAACTGGACCTGCCAACAATCACGAGTGAGCATGGAGGCAGAGCTCTCTGCTCCAAGGGACGACCAGGGGCCCTCCCGCTGCAGCCTGCAACGTAGAGCCCGAGTGCCTGAGCTGGAGGACTTGGGGACACAGAAAGTGAGAATGAGTATCTGTTGCCGCACGTCATGAGTTTTTCTGGTTTGTGCTACACCTGGTGATGCTCAGGGGCAACTCCCAGCTCTGTGCTCATGGGGGGAACCATATGAAATGCCAGGGGCAGAACCCAGGTCGGCTGCGTGCCAGGCAAATGCCTTACTTGCGGTACTGTCTCCTCAGCCCTTAAGTGATTGGGGGATAACTCACTGGTCAGTGAGGCAGGAGGAAGTGTTTCGGGTTGAGATTGCACAGTGGATAAGGGCCTTGCCTTGCAAGTGGCCAACCTGGATTCACTCCCCCAGCACCCCATAAGGTCCCCCGAGGCCTGTCAGGAGGGCTCCTCAGCACAGAGCTAGGAGTAAGCTCTGAGCACTGTCAGGTGTGGCCCAAAATCAAAAAACAAAACAGACCCCCTCACTGTTATCATCTGAACATGTTTGATGCATGTTTGCCACAGCCAGTGCTGGCTTCTGCAGACCGCTGAACCTTACAGAAGCAGAAGCTGTCGGATTTGCTCCTACTTGCTGGAGATGAGGCCACACTGCTCACGTTCTTCCATTTTCCCCCTGATGTGAATTTCTCCATTTTCCTCTCCTTGGACGCTGGGAATGTTTTCAGCGTTTTGCTATTGCAACCGGGCTGCTGTGGATATTGCTGGGTGTGACTCCTGGGCTGTCCGAGCCAGGGTTTCTCAGGGGCAGACACCCACGGGCGCAGGTACCAGCTTGGACGGCAGCAGATGGCAGCTTTCCATTATGGCAGGACTTCCAGAGCGATCACGGCCCTTGGAGCCCAGCTGCAGTGCATACAAATTCCTTTCTCCTAAGTCATTGAGAGGGTCTGATTGTTTACTTCTGCCCATTAGAGGACTGCACAAAGATAGCTCATGATTTAAATTCGCAGTCCTGTAGGGCCATGAAGATGGAATTTTAATCACTTGTTCATTGAACATTAGGTTTTAGTCTCCTGTGAAATGCCCACTATGACTTGTGTCCATAACTTACTTCTCTTTGAAGGGTAATTTATTAGTATTATTTGGGGTGCGCCACAGCTGGCAGTGTTCAGGAAACCAGATGCAACCAAACCAGTTCGACTGCACACAAGGCCCATGCCTAACCCCCTACTGCCTGATTCCTCGGTCTCTTTTCCCCTTTTCATGTCCCGAGGATGGAACTCAGGGCTCCTATGTGCGAAGTAAGTAACCTGCCACTGAATTGCGACTCTGGCTCTTGTTCTGGGGTTACACCCAGTGGTGCTCAGGGCTTACTCCTTGCTCTGCACTCAAGGATCGCTCCTGACAGTGCTTGGGGGAACCACATGAGGTGCCAGGAATTGAACCCTGGTCGGCTGTGTGCAAGAGCCTTGCTTCCTCTACTATCGCTAGGGCCCCTGGAAAGCCTTTCCCCATCAGTTTATAAACACTTTCTTATAGATTTTCTTCTTGAAGTTGGACATGTTTGACCTGACACTGAAGTCTGATCCCTTTGAGTCTTTCCTAAGAGTGGAGAGCATCTGCCAATGGGAAGTAGCAGGTGTCTGACGATGCTGGGTTGGCTGACCCAGAGCTGGAAGCGTTTTCCTTTGGTGCCAGCTCAGCCCAATCATGTCCCTGCAAGGTGTCGACTGTCTGTCCTCAGTCTGCTGGAACACTCTGTTCCTGATGCCTTGTTCTATTCTGAATCACTCTGGATGATGGCTTCTTCTCCCTCTTCGGTGCTGGTGAGGTGAGGAAGCAAGGGGCCTCGTGCATACCCAGTGCGCAGCCCAGCCTCTGGGCCACCTCCCTGCTCCTTCACCCCCTTTAGGGTTCCTTCTAGGCTGTTCTGATTGTGAAAACATACTTGGCAATTATTTCCTTTTTACTTAGGCTTGGGGGCCACACTCAAGTGTTACTCAGGACTTACTCCTTGCTCTGTGATCAGGAATCACTCCTGTTGCCCTTTGGAGGGACCATATGTGGTGCCAAGGGACAAACCTGGATCTGCTGCATGCAAGGCAAGTGCCTTACCTGCCGGTACAATCTCTCCAGCCCCACCTGTTTACTTGAGGCACTGACTTCCTATACTGGTCACGAATGCAAACATGGTTCCAGCTCTTCCCGATGCGCTCTTCCCTCCACGGTCTCAGGGTCCCCCGCCCTTGTTGGGTACCCTCAGTTCCCAAATTTGGTTGCTTTGGGGCATTTTGTTCTAAATTTTTTCTGGGGGCTTTAGGAGTCATACTCGGTGATGCTTCAGGGGTTACTCCTGTTTCTGCACTTAGGAATTACTCCTGGAGGCTCAGGGGACCATATGGAATGCTGGGAATCAAACCTAGTCGGCCATGTGCAAGGCAAATAAATGCCCTTCCCACTGTACTGCGGTCCCAACTTTTTTTTTTTTTTTGCTTTTTGGGTCACACCTGGCAATGCTCAGGTGTTACTCTTGGCTCTTCGCTCAAGAATTACTCCTGGCAGAGCTCAGGGGACCATATGGGATGCCAAGGATTGAATCCAGGCCGGCCGCATGCAAGGCAACCCCCCCCCCCCCCCCACCCCGCTGTGCTATCTCCAGCCCAATTTGTTTCTTTACAACTCACACATGGGTCAGCTCATTCTGTATCTGTCCCTCTCCATTTCATTTGGTTTTGGAGTCACACCTGATGGTGTTTAGGGCTTGCTCTGGCTCTGTGCTCAGGACTGAGGCAGGGCCAGGGGGACCCTATGTGCTTGCCGAGGGCAGAATTCAGGTCGGCGGCTCGCAAAGCAAACATCTTACCTGAGACTCTATTATCTCATCCTCTCGGGTAACTTCTCAGCATGATACTCTCCAGACCCGGCCACATAGAGGCACATTGCATGATTTCATCTTTTCTTACAGCCAAGTAGTATTCCACTGGGTATATGTACCATACTTTCTGTATCCAGTCATCTGTTCTGAGACACTTGGGTTGTTTCCAGATTTTGGTTATTGTGAATGCTGCTATGAACAGAGGAAAACGGATGTCTTTTTGGAATACAGCTTTTAGGCTTTGGAGGTTGTTGGCAGTGCTTTTAATGAACCGAATTCCTAGAAGTTGTTGAAATAAAGTTCTCTAGAACCCAGTATTAGAGGCAGCCGGGTCATTTCAATATTGCTATTTTCTCAGTGCCAATTGTAGCTCAGATTATCTGGTTCAAGAATCTTATCATCTCCTTATTTAAAAAGTTGGGGCACACCCAGTGATGTTCAGGGGTTACTCCTTGCTCTGCACTCAGTCATCACTCTTGGGAGCGTCCAGGTGACCATATAGAACGTGGAGGGTTGGGCCGGAGCGACAGCCCAGCGGGTAGGGTGTTTGCCTTGCAGCGCGGCCTGTGCCGGCCCGGGTTCGATCCCCGGCATCCCATATGGTCCCCCGAGCACCACCAGGAGTGATTCCTGAGTGCAGAGCCAGGAGAACCCCTGGGCATAGCCGGGTGTGACCCAAAAAAGCAAAAAAAAAAAAAAAAAAAAAAAAAAGAACGTAGAGGGTTAAATCTGGTTGGCTGCACAAAGGAAAGCCCCTACCCACTGGGGTACTATCACTCTGGCTTCTCCTCAGATGTTTTCTGACCTTTATGTCCAATTATGCTTTTTTATGGTGCCAAGGACAGAACCCAGGTCCTCAAACATGAAAAGTATATATTCTACGTGGAGTTATACCCCCCTGACCTACCAGCTATTTTTTTCATTATTGTCTCTGTAAGTGAAATTACTTTATCATTTCAAGCTTCAGATTATTTTACCACATGGAGAACTTTACTAACATAAAAGTGATTCTGGGGCGGTGCAATAGCACAGCAGAGAGGGCATTTGCCTTCCGTGTGGACGACCTGGGTTCAATACCCAGCATCCCATATAGTCCCCTGAGCACTGTAATTCCTGAGTGCAGAGCCAGGAGTAAGCCCTGAGCATTGCCAGGTATGACCCAAAAAAGTTAAAAAAAAAAAAAGCCCCAATAAAACCCAGTGATGACTACAGTTAACAACACTGGTAAGTGCATATTTAATAATTCCTAACAGTTCTGTTCCTTCCTTTCTCTAGCTGGCTAGAATACTATCTGAAATAAAACATTAATAGTAGTCTGGAAATAGCACAGCACGTAAAACCCAACATCACAACCTGCAGAGGTTAACAACCAAATAGCCTCCCAGGGACTGATTTCCAGATATTGCAAAGTTCCTGCTTAGCTCCATGAAGATTACTGGAGGGGTCGGGGCTATAGCACAGAGGGTAGGGCGTTTGCCTTGCACACGACCAACCAGAGTTCCATCCCCGTCATCCCATATGGTCGCCCGAGCACCACCAGGAATAATTCCTGAGTGAAGAGATAGGAGTAACCCCTGAATGTCGCCAGGTGTGACCCAAAAGAAAAAAAAAATCACTGGAGATGACTGAAATTTGGGAGGTGGGTGTTGTTTGGGATCATAGTGGGCCGTGCTCAGGGCTTACTCCTGGCTTTGTGCTCGGGATCACTCCTGGCAGTGTTTGTGGGACCATACAAGGTGCTGGAGATTGAATCCAGGTCAGGTACTAGCAAGGCAAGTGCCCTAATATGTATTTTATCTCTCAGCCTCACAAAGTCCTTACTGAACTATATGGGAATTAGATCGGGCAGGAGTCTTAGAGCTATTACAATTTCTAGCAGTAAAGTTTTCAAGGAAAAAATTTTGCTGAAAGTCAATGAATTGAGTATTCTGACACCAACCAAATTGAGTATTCTGACACCAACCAACCTCAAACACATGATCATTTAATCTTTGATAAAGGTGCAACGAGTCTAAAATGGAGTAAGGAAAGCCTCTTCAACAAGTGGTGCTGGGAAAACTGGGCAGCAACATGTAAAAAAATGAATTTGGACCTGTGTCTAACACCATGCACAAAAATCAGATCAAAATGGATTAAAGATCTCAATATCAGACTTGAATCCATAAAGTACATTGAAGAAAATATAGGAAAAACCCTCCACGACATTGAAGCTAAAGGCATCTTCAAAGGTGAAACATCACTAACAAAGCAACTAGAAGAAAAGATAAACATATGGGACTACATGAAACTAAAAAGCTTCTGCACCTCAAAAGAAACAGTGACTAAGATACAAAAGCAGTCCACAGAATGGGAAAGAATATTCACCCAATACCCATCTGATAAGGGGTTAATATCCAGGATATATCAGGCACTGGTAGAACTTTACAAGAAGAAAACAAACAACCCCATCAAAAAATGGGGAGAAGAAATGAACAGAAACTTCAGCAAGGAAGAAATTCGAATGGCAAAAAAACATATGAAAAAATGCTCATCATCACTAATCATCAGAGAGATGCAAATCAAAACAACAATGAGATACCACTTTACACCACAGAGACTGGCACATATTCAAAAGAGCAAGAACAACAAGTGCTGGCATGGATGTGGGGGAAAGGGGACACTCATCCGTTGTAGGTGGGAATGCCGGCTGGTACAGCCTTTCTGGAAAACAATATGGACATTCCTCCAAAGACTAGAAATTGAACTCCCATTTGACCCAGCCATACCACTCCTGGGAATCTACTCTGGGAAACCAAAAATACTCAGCAGAAACACCATCCCTACTTTTATGTTCATAGCAGCATTATTCACAATAGCCAGAATCTGGAAGCAACCAGAGTACCCAAAAAATCGATGACTGGATAAAAAGCTTTGGTACATCTACACAATGGAATACTATGCAGCTGTTAGGAAAAATGAAGTTATAAAATTTGCCTATAAATGGATGGACATGGAGATTATGTTGAGCGAAACTAGCCAGAAGGAGAGAGAGACAGATACAGAATGACTGCATTTATCTGCATAACATAAATATATATGTACATATTATGATACCAATATCCAAGGTCAAGTGAAACATATTATCAGGAGGTCTTGTCAAAGGTGGAAATTATCACAAACGTGTGGGAGTCAGAGGCTAGGTAAGACAGAAAATGGAACAATGTGCTAACAATTGTCGAGGGTACTAATGCCAACCTAGAACTGAGCATTAAATAGAGGCAAAAAGATACACATGACAACCCTTTAATGTATGTTCTGTAATCCATAGTCTGGAGGGAAAGGAAAAGAGAAAGAGAGAGAAATGGAAAGAAATAAAGAACCTGCCATGGAGGAGGGCTGGGGGAGGGGGAGGGAACCAGGGACGTTGGTGGTGGGAGATGGGCACTGGTGGCGGGATGAGTGCTGGAACACTGTATGACCAAAACCCAAATATGAACTTTTTAATTGTTTATCTTTGTAATTGTAAAAATAAAAAAAAAAAAAAAAGAAAGTCAATGAACCTAGCATTTAACTTGAAAATTCCTTTCCTCTCACATAATCCTAAGAAAGGGAGATATTATTCTTACCACACCAAGCTTGCAGACCAGGGATGGGTCTGTAAGCTAATGGCTGATGCACTGGCCTGTGGGTGAGAGACCCTAAACAAAATTTCCAGTGGAAAAAAAACAAACAAGACCCCCCACCATATTGTCATACGCATATTTTAATTTTTGAATTATAACAATTCAAATAAAATTCAGCTAGTTAATACAATACAGAGTAAATGCACATAATTTACAGCCATGTACAGAAATGCAACAGCAAACCTCACATACATGGTCAAAGGATGCCAACTCTTGAAGTAAAAGCTACAACTGATAGGTCATAATTTAATCATTCACATATGCAGGGCTACACATTCAAAATGCCAATTAGCACAAAACTGAGAGACACTAGAATTTTCAGCTTCTGAAAGGAGGAGCATAAAAATCAGTGTATTGATGAATAAAACGAGGGCATGATGGAGAACAAGAAAAATGAGGGCATGATTGAGAAGAGAAATTTGACAGGGCAGGAGCAAATGGTATCACAAATCTTTTATTTAAAATTCCTCCCAAGCGAAGTTTCCAGCAGTGTGTAGGTTCCGAGGAAGGGTAAAACCATGATCAACAGGAGAGGACAGCTGAGGGTGGGCCAGCCTGTCCTCTCCCGCTGCGTCCCAGGGAGAGAGAGGCAGGGGCTGCCTCCCACCTGGGCTTCCCGAAGAGCGTGTCAACAGCAAGAGACGAACTGTGGAAGAGGAAAGGACAGGTGGGTTTCTTTCCTAACTTCTCCCCAGTTTGAATCAACGGTACCAGTGATTTATAACAAATCTGAAAATGAAAAAAATGTTATTCTCCGGGAAAGGAGCCAACACTCATTATTTTAAACTCCCCAAACTCTGCTGGTACTAATCTGATCACACTATTTACAATGGACCTTGGTTTTAGGCTAGACTGTATGAATTAATCTACCTAGGATTCAGAGTTACAATTGCTTGTTGGCCCCTAGGAAAAAGCTGGCTCTACAAAGTTACGCACGTGATGAAAATGAAGGCAAAGCTTTGGTGAAAGGTTTAGTTTTGATTTTTTCTTCTTCCTGGATTTAAAAGCACTGTATGGGGACCCACTACCGTGAAGCGCGGCCATTCTCAGTCTGGACTGAGCCAGAGGCTCCCCACATGCCCGCTGCCTGTGGAACACACACTTTCAGTCTCCTCCGCTTTAACCCCAAGTTCACTTCAATGCTCCAAGAGAGCACCTACCCACATGAGCACAAGACCACATGAGCAGCTCTACCCCTAAGAATGAAAACAGATGGAAACGAAAGTTTCTTCAAAATCCAATGCTCTGAGTAGCTTTTTAAAAAAATTTTTAATGCATTAAAAAAAAACTAACATTCAGAAAAATTTAATACTCAATCTTTATATATACTTTTTGGTTTTGGGGCCACACCCAGCAATGCTCATGGATCACTCCTGCTGGGCTTGGGGGACCATATGGGGTGCCGGAGATCAAACTCAGGTCGGCCACGTGCAGAGTAAGCAGCTCATCTGCTGTATTAATTCTCCGGTCCCAGTATAAATTTTCTTAAAACTTTGTCGTATAGGAAGTCAACGGAAGACAGTGCTTTGGGGGGTAAAAAGACAACAAAATAAACTCCACTGCTCCTTTTTGCAGTCCTTGCACAAAACAACCAACTCCAAGACCCTTGAGATCTTCTATACACACACATAATCCCGTTTAAAAGTGGAATATAATGCACTAAAGGTCAAGGTGAATCTATTTGCTGAGTACAAATTCTGGAAGGGCACTTGGCATGGATCTGCTACAATACAATGTTGTCATTCTTCATCATTTTGGGGGTACAGATCATTATGATCTGGGACTCTTATACATTCGACAAAACTCTTGTTTAATCTTCACAAGGCAAATGGCACTGTAGGCAGTAAGTGGCACCTGAAAAGGCAAATACTATAACAGAGGCTTTCTCGAGACTGAAGTTAGAAGCCTGTTGCTGCTGCATGGTGTTTGGCATGATCCTCATGATAAACAAATTCAAAGCTGAAATTCACCATCAAATGTATGTGTCACCCCAAAAGTATGAATGTGAATTTGCCTTTGGTCTCCAAATAGACTGGAATATTTAAAAATTCCAATCAAAGCACCTCAAAAACATCCAGTTAGTACTGAGCACAAGGAAGTCAAGATGGTGGACACTGTCTCACTGGTGAAGAGAACATTTACGATGACAACACATGAGCTTCCGGAACTTGAGGGGTCCTGGGGCACTACAGTGCACACAGAGGCCACTTACTACTGGAGCCCTCCGCCACTCACCTAAGACCCAGGGAAAGTCACTAACACTGTTTCTGTCTCACTCACACATGGCAATCCTCTTAAATAAATTATCTTAATGCAGAATTCCCAAGTGTTTGCCCCCCTCCCACCCCACCCCTCAGCAAGGCCACAAAGTGCATCCAGTCGTTCTTAAGCAAAGGCATTGCGCAGAATGTAGGTGTACGTATCTGGAATGAGCCACACGGGAGTTAACTAGAAGTTTCATATGCCAGTACACTAATACCCAGAAGCAGAAGTTCCTTAATAGAAATATGGCAAATACCCTCCTCAGGGCCACTCATGTAATACACAGAAGTATTCCAAGGTGCAGTTTAACTCACTAGGCCCCTGCAGAGGCTCTAGCCCCTTGGCACACACTTCACCCACATTGCCTCTCTAGGATTTCACATTCAGAGTAGCAGGAAGGAGGAACCTCTCGTTAAAAGTGGGTGGTTCCTGGGGGCTGGAGCCATAGCACTGTGGGGAGGCCATTTGCTTTGCACACAGCCAACCCAGGTTCAATCCTTGGTATCCCATATGGTCCCCTGGCCACTGTCAGGAGTAATTCCTGAGCAAAGAGCCAGGAATAAGCTCTGTGCGCCACCAGATGTGACCCAAAAGGAAAAAAAAAAGTGCTGCCGTGGGGCCAGAGCAAATAGTCTAGCAGGTAGGGCATTTGCCTTGCCTGAGGCCCACCTGAGTTCAATCCCTGGCATTCCATAGGGTCCTCCAAGTCTGGCAGGAGTGACCCCAGAACAGAGCCAGGAATAAACCCTGAGCACTGCTGGGTATGGTCTCCGCTCTGCCCTGCGCACAGCTGTCAGCGGGGCATGTTGCTGGCGTGTCAGACAGCACAGGCCCTCTCTGCAGTGCGTCTAGGCACCCCTATTATCACCTCCTTTCTGATAAAAGGTCAAGGGAAAACCGAAAATTACCATTTTCTCTACATAATAAATTCAAATCATAAATCTCCTGGAAATTATTCTAAGGTTTTTGTGTTTTTTCTTTCCTTTTTTTCTTTTTTGGGGTCACACCCGGCAATGCTCAGGGGTTTCTCCTGGCTCTGCACTCAGGAATTACTCCTGGTGATGCTCGGGGACCATATGGGATGCCGGGATAGAACCCGGGCTGGCACAGGCCGGCCGGCAAGGCAAACGCCCTACCCGCTGGGCTATCGCTCCGGCCCCAGTGTTTTTTCTTTTCTAATGTGAATGCCAATAGAAAGGGTCAGAGAGGGCTAATTTCTTCCACTTTAAGAAAATGGTCATTAGGGCTGATGAGAATTCAAATTTGTACTTGATAATACTCAGCAAAGATTGCTACGTTGGGGGGACGGAGGCGCTAGTACAGCAGTGAGGGCATTTGCTCTGCACCTGGATGACCTGGGTTTGATCGCTGGCATCCCATATGGTCCCCCAAGTACTGCCAGGAGTGACCTCAAAAGACCAAAAAAAAAAAAAAAAAACACCAAAAAACAAAAGACTGCCGTGTTCATTCATGTATCATGAAGTCATGAAGGACGTGAGGGCATGCCCAAGTCACTGAATTCACCAGGAACCAACATCATATGGCTTCCTTTGCCCTACCTAGTACTGAGTCTGCGATGCCAACGTTACAAGTCGCCAGATTCTGCTGGACACCAGGCACCGTGAGTGGTGGGCCTGCACACTGACCACAGGCCGCCCTCCTAGGCTGATCAGTCAGATAGAGGTTCTCTACATGTCACTTTGTTTATTGGCTGAAACAGGGACCACTAAAGCCCAACAACTGGCTTCAAAAACACTGTACCAGTTCCTCTCAAAAAACTAGCAAAGTATCTCTGCAGGTCTCACTGTTTTTATTGTTATTATACAGCTGCAGAGGAACCCCAACAGAAGTGGGTGACTGTCAACACAGCAGAGCAGAGCTGGGATGGCTCTGGAGAGAAGACTGGGAAAGTGCTCAGAAATAAAAACTGCACTCTGCACAGATCAACAAAATGCACTGGGCTTTGTGGGCAGGGTAGAGAAAATGGCGATTCTGAGGAAGGAGTGCTTTCAAGGTATTTCCCTGAGAGCCGAGCTTTCCTTCACATCACTGGAAAGACCAAGCAATGTGGCACAATTACTTTAATCTCTACAACCAAACTTGCTCTTGAGCAGAGTTACATGTTCCCAAACCGTTTTCTTCTGTCCACCACGCTGGCTCTGATACTCCGTGGTCCACCGTCATCCTTTGGTCTTCTCTCTTCCCGCCCGGCCGCTGGCGTCGCTATCCATTGAGTAAGTAAACCACCAGCTCATAGGTGGCCATCAGAATGGCTGTGTTTGGGATCTGTCTCACCAGATGAGTTGTTAGACCCAGCGGTAAAGAGACCCATAGCCTTCCTCTTGAACCACCAGAGACAATGTCTGAAAAAGCGATCTATACTTTGTTCCCTCTTCACGTAGTCGTGTTCTTACAACTTCTGTTTGGGAGGGAAAAAAGGTGATTATATGTAAGTACTAGGGATATCTCTGTAACGCCCAATCCTGACCAAGTCCCACTCAGCACTTTACAGAAACTTAGTACAAGAGTCCCTTTGTGGGGTAGGGAGATGGCACAGAGTTTAGTTCGAGCACTTGCCTTACATGGCCTATCCCAGGCACTGCAGGGGCCCAAGTGTGCAGGACGATGCCCAGAAGACCCCAAGATTGGGTGTAGCAGCCAGGGTAGCACCTTAGGGTCCAAGAAAGCTTTGTTTTATTGATTGGAGCCTCTCACTGAGACCAGAGTCCTCGGACCCTCTGAACACCGCTTAGGAGATCAAGCCCCCAAATGAGCCAATTTTTGAGGGTGAAAAGGGAGGTGTGCTGGGAACTGAGCCTAGGGTTCCATATATATGATCATGTGTCCCACAGCTGAGCTACATTCCATGCCTCAGGAGCAATAAATTTCTTTTTGCCCAATATATGGTCAACCCAGGTTTAATCACCGGCATCCCATATGGTTTCTTGAGCCCTGCCAGGAGTAATACCTGACTGTAGAACCAGGAGTAACTTTGGAGCATCGCTGGGTGTGACCCTCCCCGAAAGAAATCACATAATAAAACCAAACTTTTAATACGCTCAGTAAAAAATAAAATATATGGGGTCAGAGTGATAGTACAACTGGGAGGGTGTTTGAGTACAACTGGGAGGGTGTTTGCCTCACATGCAGCGACCTAGATTCAATCCCCAGCATCCCATATGATCCCCAGAGCACCACCAGGAATAATTCCTGAAAGCAGAGCTAGGAGTAGCCGCCTGAGAATCGTTGGGTGTGATCCAAAAGTGGGAAAAAAATGTACTGGACCAGAGAGATACAGGAGGTAAGGCACTTGCTTTGCATGCGGCTGACCCCAGTTTGATCTGGGTAGCACATACTGTCGTGAGCACCACACAGAGTCACTCCTGTGGTCCCTCCAACTCCTCCAATATGTCGCCCAATCAGACAGATGAAGGGAAAGAGATCAGGAGCAGACACAGGCAGACATGAGGTGTCTCACAGTGAAACGAGAAACACAATCAATCTAGGGGCTAGAGCGATAGCCCAGTAGGTAGGGTGTTTGCCATGCACGAGGCCAGCCTGAGCTGGCCCGGCTTCGATCCCCAGCATCCCATATGGTCCCCCGAGCACCCCCAGGAGTAACCCCTGAGCATCGCGGGTGTGACCCAAAATGAAAAAAAAAATCTAGTCACAAAGCCCAACAACTTCATGAGTATAACCATAAACTTTAAGATTCAAGCAACAAGGGAAAAGGCCCCATTTGTCAGCTAAGTCAAACAATATCCATATATATATATATATATATATTTGCGTTTTGGGTCACACCTGGCAATGCTCAGGGGTTACTCCTGGCTCTGCACTCAGGAATTACTCCTGGCGGTGCTCAGGGGACCATAGGGATGCTGGGGATCGAACCCAGGTAGGCTGTGTGCAAGGCAAATGCCCTCCCCACTGTGCTATCGCTCCGGCCCCAATATCCATAATTCTAGAGGAAAGAGAGCTTAGAAGATCATAGCTAGTCTGACTTTTCTTCATCTTAAACTGTGGGAACTGGGGCACTCTAGCTTCTTTCAGTGGAGGGTCAGGCTGGGGCAAGACCCTCAGCTGCCCCTTGAATGCAGCACCTGCTCTTGTGGCCTCCATCGTCTCCCGACTCTTAGCAGTCCTGTCAGGCAGATGTGATGGACGGCGCCCTCCTGGATCCAGGCCCACAGATGCACCGTGCAGCCACACGGACTCCAAAGAGGCTTCTGTGGCCTCGGCCCTCACCTGACAGGGCCCACCCAGCCCTAGTCCCTAGAAGCCAGGACCCGAGTATGCTGCTGCACCTTGTGCTTCTGCCTTCTCTTACAGAGCGTAGGGGAGTCCCTCAGAAAACAGAACATGCACCAATTCAACCTGGTGAAACTCTTGCCTTGGGAGTTTGTGATGCTCATCTGTTGGAGGACATGCATGCCCTAATGAGCTCTAGGCTCTTGTGAACATTTAGCATATGTTAAGAGCTGCTTCCTGGGGCCATAGAGATAGTCTTGCGGGAGGGTGTTTGCCTTGCATGCGATTGACCCAGGTTTGATCTCCGGCACCCCATATGAACCCCTGAGTACCACCAGGAGGAACTCTTAAGTGCAAAGTCAGAAGTAACCCCTGAGCACTGCTGGGTGTAACCCCCAAAAAGCCAACAAGAAAAAAGAGCTGCTTCCTGACCGTAGGAATCTCCAGAGCACAGGGGTGTGGGCAGGACTGAGTAAGACACTTGATTTCATAATTTTTTTATTACAGAATATTCTTATCATGCATCTTGCTAGCTCCAGTTAATGCGCTTTTTTGCCCCACGAGTCCTCACAGGGGGACACACATTAGCTATTCCAAGAGATACTTAGTGTCTCAGGATCAACTAATGTTATCAATTCCGCTAGTTCAAAGAGACATGCCAGTGCACCTCCGGACAAACGAGCATGTCTCTGTAAGGCTAGAGGCAAAGTGAATTATTCTGACAGATTATGGACCCTAGTGGAGGTTTAGAAATTTGCTGGAATTGGCTGGCTATATATTCATAAGATATATTATGCTTTCATCTATAAATTATATCCTGAACTGCTTCCTGGTTTAGCGATGTCGGCCCTCCCCCACACTGCAAGGGAGCTTCATATGGCAGGAATCAGCTCTGGCATATACATTTGTTAAAACTGAGCCAGGGGCTCACCTGAAGACCTGCATTTTATATGGTCTTTTGGGCCCAAGCAGAAAGGCAGCCTTAAACTCTTATAGTATATACCTAGGGGCTGGAGCGATGGCGCAGCGGGTAGGGCTTTTGCCTTGCAGACGGCTGACCGGGGCATCCCATATGGCCCCCCAGCACGACCAGGAGTAATTCCTGAGTGCAGAGCCAGGAGGAACCCCTGAGCATCGCAGGGTGTGACCCAAAAAAGAAAAAAATAATTATATACCTGGTTTTGTCCCTAGAAGGCAAAACCATGATGGGCTGGACTGGAAGTCCTTGGCAGGCTGCTGACAATTAAAGGCGAGAAGGAAGAAGGGGCTACTGCCATCTTCTTCCAGTGGGTCGGCCTGAGCACATGGTGCGAGCCCAGTGGCCATCTTGGACTGAGGATCCTGACTGAACACGCAGTTTGGGCCCAGCTAGGAACCAAAAGACCAAAAGTTTGGGTTTTTCCTGTCCTTGAATTTTATTGCCAGAACTTGTGTTGAGTAAAAGCCTTTTTGAACTCTGCCAGATTCTCGAGTATTTATCTGTCCACGGGGCTGCTGGTCCCTTTGGGGCAAAGGGAATCCTGCTCCCGATATTGCAGGGAAACGCAGCTGTTGCCCCAGCTTAGCAGCAGCATTTTCTGACACTCATCAGTGACATTTTAGAGCAAACATTCACTTCCTAGGTCTACTTCACTTTTCTGATACAGCTTTTGCTTATCAAAAGGACCAAGGATCCCAGCTGGAGGCAGAACACAGGCTGGCACAGACTCTGCATCTGAGCCTTGGCACCATCTGCTGGCTCCCAGCACCAGCAAGTCTACAGTCAGGCCACGTTTCCTAAGGTCTGGACCCTGGGAGAACCCCCCCATCCATTAACCTGCCCAAAGGTCTCTGGTAGATCCTGACTGATGTGTGGAGACCTTGGCCTAGCCAGAACGAATGCTTATATGGCACACCCTCATCTACTCAGCACCCGTTATTGACACAGACTTAAAGAACTTGATTTTGTTACAATAGGAGTCCAGTAACACAGGATCAAATGAATAAGAGTCGAGTAAAGGCATCTCTGAATCCAGAGACTCCCACCCCGCCTTCTGCCCTTACCATGGGGATAGGCTATAGTCGTGGCGCAGGTCTTTGAGGTGGCAGCGGCTAGCATCATTCCCACAAAATCAGACGCTTCCTTCACAGACTCGTCATCGTCCTCCATGGGCGAAGCAGCCTTATGCTCCAGTAGTCTCTGCTTAATACTTTCATAGATAACGAAGTGGATGACAGTCTCTGAGATGCCAGCATACGAGGCAGACATACCCCCTATAGAATCCTCTAAGTCCGTCAGTCTGATACACTTTAGCAACACACTCAAAAGCACCCATTCGCTTTTCCCCACGGTTCCTATAAGAAATGAAAAGTTTTATTAAGGTAAATAAAGTAGTATAGGTTTAGTTTTTGCTTCTTTTCTGAGCTTCTGGGACACAGCTGGGGAGCTCAAAGGAAGTTAGATGGTGCTGAGAAGTGTACTCGGTAGGTTGTGTGCAAACTTTATACTCTCTCCGCCCCATAAAACATTTTTTCTTTTCTTTTTTTTTTTTTCCCCTTTTGGGTCACAGCCGGCAACGCTTAGGGGTTTCTCCTGGTTCTGCACTCAGGAATTACTCCTGGCAGTGCTCGGGGACCATATAGGATGCCGGGGATCGAACCCAGACCAGCATGGGCCAGCCTCGCACAAGGCAAACGCCCCTACCCGCTGGGCTATTGCTCTGGCCCCGCATAATACATTTTTTAACCAGGCAAATAAAATACAGTGGAAATATAACCCTCTTTAAGACACAAAGAAATAAAATCAGAATTTTAAAATTATTTTAAATTTCCTTGTCTGTCCCAAATTTGTCAATATCCCAAGTGAACAGTAAGACCCTCTGCAGTTATCAACTACCCACATACTAAGTCCATGAAGGCTTACACAGCTACTTAAGGTCTAGCTTACACAAAAGTGTAATTGTTACATTTTAGTCCTCTTTGTGTTCTGGAGGACCACACCTGGTGGCTCTGCACTCAAGAATTACTCCTTGCAGTGCTTGGGGACCACGTGAGGTGCTGGGGAATCAATCCTGAGTCTGCTGTTTACAGACAACAGTCCTGCCCATCACCCCTATCACCCGGCCCCCAAATTTTAAGTTTTAAATATTCATGACCTTATTTATAAGAAATGCTTTAGGGAGCCAGAGAGATAGTACTATAGTTAAGGCACACTTGCTTGAATGTAGCTGGTCTGGGTTTGATTCTAGGCAACCCAGATGGTTTCCCAAGATGCGCCAGGAATAAGCCCTGAGTGCTGCTGGGTGTGGCCCAACCATCATCCTATCTTAAAAAAATACAACCTAGGGGTTGAATCTCTGCCATCCCATATGGTATCCTGAGCACTGCAGGAGGAATTCCTGAGTGTAAAGGCAAGAGTAACCTCTGTGGGATGTGGTTCCCCCAAACCCCCCAAAAGATTTTTTTTCTTTTTGTTTTTTGAGTCACACCCAGCCAGGCTCAGGGGTTATTCCTCGCTCTACACTCAGGATTTACTCCCGGCGGTGCTCGGGGACCATATGGGATGCTGGGGACTCGAACACCAGGGTCAGCCGTGTGCAAGGTAAATGGCCTACCCGCTGTGCTATCATTCTGGCCCCAAAAGATGCTTTCTTGGATTATTTTATTCTCTTATTTTTTGTTTTGGGGCTCCACCCGGAGATGGAACACAGGCTTGTGCAAGGCAAAGAGCCTGACCCAGCTCTGTGGGCCCGGCGACCCCAGTCCCAGGACACGACCGGTGCCCCTGAAGCAGACCCAATTTCAGAAAACAAATCAGCAACAAGAGCTCAGAAGAGAAAAATACACTTAGATACCTGACACACAGAAATTTATGGGAAGATAAATTAGTTAGAACCAACTTCAGTTTGATAAATGTGCCTACCTTGCATCAAGTTGTAACCGAGTCTTTATAAGCCAAATGGGGTTGGTTGCTGTGATCGCAGTAAAACCTAAACAAACATGTTTAAAATGAACTCTGGTAAAAATTAAGAATACGTAAACTCTATGGTTTTTAATATCATAAGTCTATATTAAAGAAAATGCATATAAATATTTAAACTACTAGTGTAAGCTTTACACTTTCATTTTACACATTCAATCAACCATGAAAATTTATCACTGTATCACTGTCTTCCCATTGTTCATCAATTTGTTCGAGTGGGCACTAGAAACATCTCCATTAGTCCTGTCACAAGCAAGAGCAACCCAAGGGCATCTACTTGCTCCAGGGACAGGAGGAGCCTGAAACCATTCTTCAGGTTATGGAACTGTTTTTTTAAAATCTACATCCTCAAATTTTGACCATAACTAAAATAGTCTTTTAAGAGAATTATCTGCTTAGGTAAAAAAAATACTTCTCTAAACATATCCAAATATCCCATATCCCTTCTTAGGCTGATTCCAGAAACCCATTTCTACAGAGATGGTTTTGGGTCAGGTCTTTTGGTTTGTTTATCACATGATACCTCTTGTAAGAGCTACTTAGTGTTCAATGACTGCCCAATCACTACATTCAACATGTGGTTAACATGAATCTCAGCATTCAGTCTTAGGAATACTTTAAAAACCACACACTAATACTGTTAAAAATGGTATCACAGAGTCAATGTCTCTGTTAGGGTTAAAAGGACAAAGGCATTCTTAATCTACCTAAACACAGAAAGACTCAAAACAAAAACAAAAACAAAACAAAACACAGAAAGTTCAAAAATTGATGAAGTGGAACTTCTCTAAGTGAGAAACTCAGGAGTGAAGGCAGAGCTGGCCAACCTCTGTAAGCTGAGTTGTGCCATCAGTGAAAGAGCGTCAAACAAAACGGGCCACTCGAGGCAGTTGGCTGAGATCTCTCAAGAGGATGCTGCTAGGTTAGTACTTATTTTCTCCTCTCAATCTTCCCAGTATTCTCCAAACTATGCCTCAAGTTCTGAAAAAAAAAAACAGCTGCACGTGAATGTACCTTGATGACGGGGACTTGGGAAAATGTCCCCAATGCTTAGCTACAAAAAATGGCAGAGACCTGTTATTTATTCACTGGACTTAGAAGTCAATGAAAATCTCTTTAAGGAAACTTCTATGGAGTTATTATTTTAATACCTTCTACTCTTATTAAATACTAGCAAGTCAAACCCATTATTATAGAAAGGTAGACTACAATCAGCTCATTTGATATGAGTGAAAGTAAAATACTTTGGGGAACAAAAGTGCTAGAGTGCACACCAGTCAGGCCTTGCAGCATGGGTACATCTAGAAATAGGATTTAGTTAAACTGTTTAAATGGTTCCCCCATGTGCCACCTGGGTGACCCCTGAGCAGAGCTGGTCACCGAGCTGGGTATCATCCCCCTACCAAAACCAAAATTACAATTTAGTTGACCAATTCTTTTCCCTTCTATGACTAGTTAACTCAAATTTTATTTTATCGGTCTGGTGAGAGTTTAAAGAGGAAGGCCTGGGTTGGATTCCCTGGCACCACACGATCCTTGGTCCTCTGAACACCACTGGGAGCAACCCGCTAGCACTGAGCCTGGAGTAGTTCCAAGCACTGACAAGTCGGGTCCCAAACAAAATATTTTATTTTGGGGACACAGCGAGCAGTGCCCCTGGCTCTGCACTCCAATCACTCCTGGTGGGCTCGGGAGACTACCTGGGACACTGAGGCTTGAGCCTGGGCCAGCTGCATGCAAGTCAAGTGCTACCCACTCTCCTGTTGTTCTGGCCCTCCATAACAAAATATTATTTCCTTCACCCACTATAGAAACAACCAGATATTTCACAAAAAGAATGCTCAAATAGAATCCTGGAGTTAAAAGAAAAAAGGGGGTGAATGTTTGATAACTCTGCTAATAATTTTATAGTGATTATTTTAATCCATTTCTTTGAAGCACTTTTAATGCTACATTCATCCATCCATGTAAAACTAGAATGCGCCCAACAATCTCTAAGCATTAGCTGGTTCTATAACCTAAGGTCAGGTCTGTGGTCCAGTGGTAAAGGACATGCCTCACTGGGGAAGCCCTGGGTTTAACCCCAGCAATTAAAAATCACTAAATAAGGACTGGAGAGATGGTACAGCGGGGAGGGCAACTGCCTTGCCTGCGGCAGATCCCAGTTCAGTTCCCGCACCCACACGGGTCTCAAGCACTGCCAGCAGTAATCCCCTGTACACAGAGCCAGGAGTTACCTCTGAACTCCTGCATGTGGCTCAAAATTAAAACAAAAACAATTTTAAAATGCTGAACAGGTGGTCAAAAGATCATTTTTAAGAGGGTCCTTTCATGTATATTTTGGGTTGAAAAAAAAAAAACAGGGGCCGGAGCAATAGCACAGTGGGTAGGGCATTTGCCTGGCTTTACGGCCGACCTGGGTTCAATCCCCACATCCCATATGGTCCCCTGAGCACCGTCAGGAGTAATTCTTGAGTGCAGAGCCAGGAGTAACCCCTAAGCATTGCGGGGTGTGACCCAAAAAAGCAAAAAAAGAAAAGAAACATAACATTTAAAATATTTTATTTGGAAAATATATTTCTTTCTGGTGTTGCTTAATTGAGAATGAAGTTATGCAACATTATTTTTTCATTTTTTGAATTTCAGAAGTCTAACTGAAGAGATTCAAATTACATTTTAAAGCAAGTATGAATTAGAAAATCAGCATTACAGTCAAATCCAACTTAATGTTTCTTTAAGTTGAAAACTTAAGTGCATTAGCTAAATATTTGAGGCTTATTAGTCAAATGCTACCGAGCATGATGAAAGATATTTCGTATAGCTCTCAAGGATTTCTATTTATCATTACTTGTTTTTAATTAAAATTTGAAAACCAAGGTTACCCTGGTCCTGATGGCCTGTCCCCTAGACTGGGTATTTTGTTTCTCTTCCTTTATGCGGCTCTTTGTCTCATATCCCCAGAACAAAAACATCACAAAAAAGACACCAAAAAAAAAAAAAAAAAAAAAAAAACCCTTAAAAAACAAAAAACAAAAACCTCTGAAACTGAGAATCCCTGTATCAAACTTACAGCTTGTCAAGGTAAAAAGCTCAGTGTATTAATTTTCTTTAAAAATAAAGTAAGCCAAGTTTCTTCAAAATTGAAAAATTCTACTTAAAAAAATTTCTACCTAGTAACCAAGATGCAAAATTCCACAATAAGAGGCTGAAATACACACATTTAAAAAATATTTGCTCAGGCAGTAGGAGCGATGCTAGCTCAGGCAGGGTTCTTGCCTGATACACAGCATCCCATATGGTCCTCTGAGCACTGTCAGGAGTAACGCCTTAGTGCGTCTAGAGTAACCCCTGAGCATTGCCCTGGGTGGCTCAGAAACAAAACAAACAAAAAATTATCCAGCTAGGGGTGCCAAAACTGTTTTTGTAATTGCCACGAGGAGTAAATATCAGTAATAATTATTTTCTATAAATATTAATAGTGGCAGTAAACAAACAACAGGTATTTCTCACTTAACTAAAAGTCATTTCTAGACACAAATTAACCTACGGAACAGGACAGCTTTTAAATTTAGGTAAGTGAGAGAAATATTGTTACTTCCTCCCTCTGCTAATAATCTGCACTGATGACAGCTGCTTTTGTTCCACTCTGCCAGTCTGCTTGCTATTAAAGAGACATTAATCTGCCTACAGTAAACCATTAAGTTAAATAAATAGGTTAACAAAACCCACAGGTTTTTAACTGTTGGTCCCTTACCAATTAAAACTCAGGTCCTTATGTCTAATTTTCTAATTTATATTATTACTTTCTCTTAACCAATGGCACTCAAAGTAGAAATTATTAGGCTAGTTAAATATATCAAGAAATTAAACAAGTTGCGAAGAAACAAACACTTTTGAAAATTAGAATCACAATAAGGCAACCTGAAGTTGAAGTTGACAAAAAGTTAAACATTTTTCTCCTTGTTCTGTGCAAACATATTGGGCAATAGTATCATTCATATTTAGTTTTCTATTATTTTTAATTTTGGCACTTAAATTTTTAAAAGCTTGGTGATGTTAAGACGTTTAATCCTCTGAACAGTTAACCAGTCAAACGGACTTAGAGGCATTTGAAGGAACCTACAGGTTAAGACTGCACAGCCACAGCAAAAAGCCAGAGTGTTAACGTGTGGTTAGTATACTGTCACATGAAGTTTTGGAAACGCTGCTTCTTGGCTTTTTAGCTTAAGCGCAGAAAAACGTCTCTCACAATGCATTGTTAAAATCTCTATCTGATCACAAAAACCAACTGAAAAACAGATGGTACAGAAATCTGGCTTAAAGTAAGCTTGCTGAAAATACCTATTTCATTGAGTGAGTGATACCTGTAGTGGTACATTCATTTTCAATACTCTTTTAGTTAACTGATTTCTAAATCAAAGCCCATCCAACATTCTTAAAGTATCAAAACTAAAAAAAACAAAACAAAACAAAAAAAAAAATCAAGCCCCAACCAAAGATCCCATTTAAAACTAAAGCATCTTATATATCATTATCCTGCATTTCTTTGCAAAGTAATGCTAAGTATTATAGTGACTCTTTCTGCAGGAGAGTGAAAAGTCCAGTATCAATAGGTCAGAGTGTGGAAGCAGGGAGCTAGATTTTCAATCTGTTACATAAAGAGAAGACTAATCATCCTGGAGGTTAGAGCAGGATCGCATCGTTTACGACTGTCCATTTTAAAGACGGCTACCAAAAAGGAAGCCAGGACTACACGGCTGAGTTGAAGACCCAGGCATTTATCACACAGTGACTAAAAAAGTTACCCACTTTCCCTCTAGAAGGAATTTTATGAAGGGATCAGAATTAAAACTCTACAAAATACTCAGACAGCACAAATTCAGGAAACACAGTTCATTTCCCGCCTCCTATTCACTCATTCCACAGCTATTATCAATTCCCCGGGTGTGTGGTTAAACTAGAGGCTGAAGAGACGCTCAGACGAGTACTCACGAGGTGTAAGTTAGTCCATATTTCTACAGGAAGTGACCTGCGGATGGGGAGCATGAGATGACAGGACCTCACTCTTTTCTCGGGAGAAATGTACAGTAAATGCCTAAAATAGACACAGGCTTTTCTGTATCATAACAACAAGCAGTGACCTCATCAGAAACATGTGTACAAAATGAACCCCACTGGAAGGATTTGAAAGCTATTTACTGTGAGATCTAACTTTTCTGAAAGTTTTAAATTAAAAAGAAAAATGAAGGAATATCAGAATGGGCGATAAACTGTATTTTTGAAAATACACCACATACTGAAAATTCTGCTATCTGCAGCAGTTTCAGAGTCCAAATACTTACCTAAAAGACCAATTTTTTTTCCTTAAAGAAAAAATGCTAACCTTGTCAAAGGGGAATCTAAGAAAAAGATTTAGATGCTACTATCAGATCCCACATTAATCTATGGCAATCAGAGTTGAAATTTATTAATCGACTTTCTTTTTATATATGTCTTAGAATCCTGTAACATTCAAGACATTTTATAACTATCTATAATATGTTTAATAAAATGCTGTATATGTTACAAGAATACCTTTAACCTTTTGCACTACTGCCAGTAATATTGCACATCCATTGCTATACAATATTTTGGATTACTTTGTACTTAATTTCTTGTATTCTACAAAACAAAAGCAGAAAAAATGTTTACACACAAACATACAAAGTATCTGTCAACCATCCATTAGGCATAGCGAACTGCCACGGACAAACAAAACATTAAAAAATTGTACTTCTAAGATAAAATATGAGTAAAAACTTAACCTTTAATACTAAACTTTAAGTCAAGTAAAAACTGCATTCCCAAGAGAAAAAAAAAAAGCTTCAATTTATTTTAAGCTTTTTTAAAATTTTTAAAAGTCCCATTTTTTAAAGTACCATTTTTTAAAAAAATGGTATCTTGAATAACAACACTAATGCTATAAAGCAAACCCAGTAGATTTGTAGCAAATGTTAAACAACTACACTACTCAACAGTGTGGTTGTATATAGGCCACAGAAGACACAGGCCAGAGAAAACCTTGTAAAAACTGGGAATTGCTTAAAAAAGGACCCCCCCCACCCCTTTTTTGGGTCACACCCAGCAATGCTCAGAGTTTATTCTAGGCTCTGCACTCAGAAATTACTCCTGGCAGTGCTCGGGACCATATGGACTGCTGGGGACAGAACCTGGGTTGGCCGTGGTGCAAAGGAAAGCAAACGTAAAAAGAAACTTAAAAGTGTTTACAGAGCTATGTGCAAATTCATTTAAAAGAAAACAAAGAAATAAACTACCTTCAATAAAACAAGTACCTTTGATAGCTAAAATACACTTAAGCCTGATGATGACACCGTGGCGGGGTGGCAGGAAAGGTAAGCAAAAATAACTAAGTAATGCACTCAGCACTACTTAATTTGATTAAATATCCTCACAATTCTCAATGCACAAAAACATGCAGCTCAATTTCAGGTTTACAAATGACTATGGACAGGGGCTGGAGAGGCACAGCAGGCAGGCTGCTTGCCTTGCATGTGTCTGACCTGGGCTTGAGCCCGGCATCCATGATGGTCCCGAGGGCTCCAGGAGTAATCCCTGTGCACTGCTGGGTGTGTCCCCCGCAATCCTACAGATATCCCTAAACATAAAACCAAAGGAAAATGTAACCATTCTGGGGCTAGAGAGATGGTACAGTGGGTAGGGCGTTTGTGGCAGACCAGGATTCAATCCCTGATATCCCATTCTGTCCCCCTGAGCACTGACAGGAGTAATTCCTGAGTGTAGAGCCAGGGAGTAATCCCTGATCACTCAGGGATTACTCCTGGGGCGCCAGTGCTGGCGTGACGCCACCCCCACCACCAAAAAAAAAGAAAGAAAATGTAACCATTTTAGATAAATTGTTCTTTTAAAGATCTAGTATCTAGACACTCAAGTTCATCGGAATGCACACAGTAACTGGCTACAGCATTTACTAGGCACACTGCAATGCCAGAATCATTAAGACGCATACTCTGTGGCCGAGCAAATCTTGTAGGCATTTATCACTGATAGTCTACTTAAGTGCATTTTTTAATACTAAAATGGCAAGGTTAGCATTTTTTGGGGGGCCACAGTCAGTTAAAAAGCTCGTTTTTAAACTAGTAGCCCTAAGTGTTCTGTCCCCAGACTCATATTCTGAGAACCTTTCCAAGTGACCCTGAAGACAGACCCAAGGGGACTAGTCTAGATTATCTGAAAAACGCGGGCGAAGGCTACCTTAACGGGTGCAGAGGACCACTCAGCTTCACCAAGGAATTATGTATAAAAACTGCAAAGCTAAATGTTAATACTCATGGGCAGTGCAAGGAAGCTCTGGAAACACAATTCTCAGAAAATTGCAACTGCAAACAAATCAAAGAAGCATTTTCAAATTACACAGGAAATACAAAGCGCAATGATCTCACAACAAGTGCAGAAAATTTTACTGAAATTTCACGGACTCAAGTTGGAAAACAGTATCAATGGATATAGATAAAGCAAATCAAGTGAACGTTTATACACATTTGAGGAAAAAGTGCAAAAGGGCAGTTAACACTGAAATTTTCTGCAATGTGATATAAATACAGCAATAATTTCTGATGACAAAGTCTAAAAAAAACGGTGTTCTTATAGGAGTTAGATTATACTCGGACACTCAAGATTTAAAATATAGCAACGAAAATCTAAACTTAACTGCTTATCTACTTTCTTGATTTCACTTTCTTCAAAATTTTATATCAAAAAGAAGTGTTAACACTAGAATACATTTATCACCAGCCACCAACTTTACCTTAGACCCATTCAATTTTTTAAAGGGGGAAAGTCGGATTTACCTGTATTCAACATGTGTAAAAAGCACATTAAAGAACAACTCTATGGCTTGGGGAGAGAGCTCAAAAGGCTGGTATGTGTTTTTTGCATGACATGCCCGGTTTGATCCCGGCACAACCTGGTCCTCTGAGCACCAAGTTGGGAGCAGTTCCCAAGCACTGCAGGGTGTGGCCCCCAAACCAAAAAAACCATTTAAAAAAAAAGAGTAATTCGGTTGTAACTAGATAATCTCTATATTATTAAAGAATTCTTAATACCTAAATCTTATACTGACCAACCTCTGCACCCCAGAGACATGTAAAGGTGATGTAAATAAATCACATTGCCTAAGGAGCTTCCTCATCGGCACACTTTCACCTTTAGCCTTGAAAAAAAATTTCAAAGTATACACTAATTTAATACATGGCTAATGACCTTTCAGAATTGAGTATTTTGAATTTACACTTCAAACATGTGGCTCAATTTGATTTATTTGTAAACAGGAATGGTTAATAGTTCAAGGCATTCATCATTAAGCAAACGCCTGATGATGCCCCTGATCTGGTGAAAGGAGCTATACTTTGCTTTTATGAAGTCATAGCTTCATTTTGAAACGTGAATCTGTAGCACAGCTTGGCAACTGTCAGAAGCGTTGCCACAGCAAGCATGCACCACACGCCGATGCCTCCTCCGTGGCATCTGATGTGGTTCATGTGGTGCACTAAACACACTCTTCCAAAGACAGACGCTACAGTGACAGACGTATCAGTAATATACCGCTCAAAAACCTCTCAGCACTTGAGCACAGGGCAAAATGAACACTTTACCAAGAGGGGCTGGCACCTTTCAGACAGAAGCCAAAACATGCAGCAAAAAGGGAAAGGCACTAACAGAAACTGAGGAGACAATAATAAACTGCAGCTCCGTAAATATAGTGAATTAAGGCTGGATTTTTGAAACTGCCCAAAGCGATCTCTAAATATACAGCAATTACACAAAACAATATAAAAACGATATTACCTATATGCTATCATTTAAACTCCTAAATACAAACACTGCATTTGAGCCCAGGTGTGGACTCTTGATGACATTTATTATATACCAATAAATGTAAAAATCTACTTTTGCAGATGCTATTTGACAAGCACATTAATTACAACTTTTCAACATAAATTCATCTTAATTCAGTATTTGTCCTAAGTCAACATTAACACTAGGCTACAGACAGCGTTCATTTTTTAAATACTATATATTCATACCTGCCATTGCAGCTGAAATCATGTGTACCTGGGTAGAATCAGGATCAAACACACCATTCAACTTCTCCTTGCAGTTTGAGTAAGCAGCAAAATATATTGCTCTAAAATAAAGATTTGTATTTTTATCAACAAATGTGATTCCTAAACTCTTAACATTAAAAACATGCAAATTGACCTTTATAATTCTAGTGTAAGGAAACCTGAAATCTCAGCATATTCTGATGTAACATCAGATTAATACACCCATTTCCTGCCCCTCCACGAAGACCCTGAGTTATGTTTTTTTACTGACTAAAAGAAAAATCAAATGTAAAGTTCTCAGCACCCTCAAAGCCTCCGCTACAGCCCCGACCCACACCTGACCCCTACTTCACAGCAACCAACACGAACAAAGAGCTGAAAAAGATTTTGATGACTGGACACACAATTCAGACTGGAAGGCTTGTGTAACGCGAGGCTAAGTTAAATACACTTAACTGAGCTAAGTCAATGTGGTATGAGCACTTGAATCAACAGAGAAACACACATTTGCTCTCGAGTGGGAGGGAGCATGGCCGGGCCAATGACTGCCGCTGTGGAGAACGAGGCAAGGGGGAGCCCGTTTCTACCAGCACAGTGGCCCCCAGTATTTGTCATCAAACAGTTCCAGAAGAAACCAGCGCCCAGCACCTAGGAATATTTCCTGACATCGGCAGACATCCCATCAGGCCTATAGTGTTCATTTTATTGCTGATTTGCTGACCTGACTTTGTTCACCCAACTCCTGTTTAGTTTTCTGGGTACTGAACAGAATTTAGTTGCTTGCCATGTCCTGTTATTTCCCAACTACTCTGATGACCTGTCCAGTAAAGGGCAAATAAGACAATAAGAAGTCTTACTAGGGTGCCTCTAAATGTGCGTAAGAAAAAAAGGAAGTCAATGTACCTTGACATGAAACAATTTACTCTGAGAGGAGAGAAGGCACACATCCTGATAAGGGTAGTGTATCTACTAACAATCAAGATGAAAAGGGGTCCGGACAGGAAAACAGACAAGAATTCTGTTTAACCTATCTGAGCCAGTATTAAAAGATATGGATAGGGGCCAGAGCGATAGTCCAGTGGCGTTTGCCTTGCATGAGGCTGACCCGGGTTCGATCCCCAGCATCCCAGGAGTAATTCCTGAGTGCAGAGCCAGAAGTAACCCCTGAGCATTACCGGTGTGACCCAAAAAGAAAAAAAAAGATATGGATAATAGGGATCGGAGCCATAGCACAGCAGGTAGGGCGTTTGCCTTGCATGTGGCCGACCCAGGTTCAGTCCCCGGCATCCCATATGGTCCCCTGAGCATCGCCAGGAGTAATTCCTGAGTGCAGAGCCAGGAGTAACTCCTGAGCATCACCGGGTGTGACCAAAAAAGAAAAAAAAAAAAAAAAGTATGGGCCAAAGCAGCCTCCCTTCAGCCTTTTCACACCTGTGCAGTGGCCTCTGCACCGTGTACTGTCCACAGAATGGCAGTACTATGGTACTGTAGTATAGCCAAGGGAGGATATCAGTGTTTCTCAACCTTTCTATTCTTTTCTTCTTTTGCTTTTTGGTTCACACCTGGCGATATTCTGGGGTTACTCCTGGCCGTGCTCAGGGGCCCATATGGCATGCCGGGATTGCACCTACCTGGCTGTGTGCAAGGCAAATGCCCTACCCACTATGCTATCACTCTGGTATCTCCCTGAGAATTCTTTTTTTCTTTTTTGGCTTTTTGGATCACACCTGGAGACATTCAGGGGTTACTTCTGGCTTTTCGCATAGGAATTACGCCTGGCACTGCTCGGGGACCATATGGGATGCTGGGGATCGAACCCTGGTCGGCCGCATGCAAGGCAAATGCCCTACCCGCCTGCTATCGCTCCCGCGATACATTATATATATATATATATATATAAACATATATATATATATAACACCACATATATATATATAAACACATTATATATATATATATATATATTTTAAAAAAACAACCAAAAAAACAAAGGGGAGAGAGAGAGCACGCGCCGACCACCACCTGGACACGGTTTCCCAGCCTGTGGCTTTTTTAGTGACAAGGCAACAAAGCCATCTGATTTATCACCTGCGCCAAAATCCGAGCTTCTCTCGGAGTTCATCTCCAGATCTCCCGTGTCTTCTCACTGGCTCTCAGTCTATCCTGAATGTGCATGTGATGCCAGGTGTAGTGCCTCCATCTCAGCAGGCAAAGCAGGTGCCCGACCACTGAGCCATGTCTCTGGTCCTCTCTCTCCTTTTTGCGTTTTGAACTTGGTGTAATCTGTCCCTCATCTCTGATGACTACCAACACCAGTTTGTTATACAGACCCTGACTTTTTTTTTTCTTTTTTGGGTCACACCCGCAATGCTCAGGGGACCATATGGGATGCCGGGATCGAACCCGGCCGGCATGAACCGGCAGCGGCAAGGCAAATGCCCTACCCGCTGGGCTATAGCTCCGGCCGCCAGATTCTGATTTTTCTTTTGCATCTCCTCACAATAAGCATTTAGAAATAAGAAAGACGGTTGGTTTTGCCTAATGCTTTTTACCTGGAAGGAGCTACCCCCACTAAATTGGGGCCTAATCCTCTAAACAAGGAACGAGGTCCTTCTTTTTCCAAGATCATCCTGAAAGAGAGAAAATATTATTTAGACAGGAAGTCCTTGAAAAGCCTCATACTTTGTGTAACAGGCTTAGTTTTTAAGCCCTCAGTTTATACTCTAATGTTATGTGAGCCTAATTTAGGAAAATGAGTTTTCCTTAACAGAAAAGTCACTAAAAAATTAATAATTAACTGACTAGTAATAATAAAAGTAACTCAAATGTTCCTAAAGGTTTTAAAGACAGCAACAAAGATCTCTACACTATCTTTTCTGGAGGGCCATGCCCACAGTATGACGGGACTACACCTTGCTCAGTGCTTGGGGGTTGCTCCTGGAGATGCTTATAGACCAGGCAGAGTATGGAGAGAACCTGGGCCTCTTGCACGCGAAGCCTGTGGCCAGCCCACTCAGTCATCTCTCCAACTCCACTCAGGCCACTCTGAATTTCAATCCCCTCCATTTTATTACCATTACTATTATATTCAATTCCAGACTAGAAATGTTAATGCCTTCCAAGCATGTAAGTTCTCTTCTCAATATCAGAAAACATCCAATTCTATAGACTCATCTCCTCTCGCCATTTCAGAGAAATGCTCCGGGATGTTAACTACCCTAGCATTCTTTCAAGATAGCAGGCCAGTTGCCATTCCCTCCTACTCATCTGACACTTATTTTAAGGCATACTTACTGCATTCAGACTAAGAAGAGCAAGGAGACAGAAAAAAACGAGGGCAAAGGCTCCTGGGGCACTGAGAAATTTTACTTTCCATTAGTGGAAAGTTATATTAGGGCAATGTAATAGACCGTATTAATAGGTAAATACCACACAGACCAACACGTACACCTTGTAAAGAAAGGAACACAGCATGTCTAATTCAAGGAAGAGCATGCGGGCAAATTATACATGCTAAAAGGTGAGAAAAAGGTGGAGGCGGAGCATTTATTTTTATTTTTTGCTTGTTTTATGGCCGTGCTCAGGAGTTACTCCTGGCTCTGTGCTTAGCGATCACTCTTGGTGGACTGGCTGCATGCATGCAAGGCAAGTGCCTACTCGTTGTACTACTGCTCTGGCCAGAGCAGTTACTCTAAGCCGAGTAGCGGAGGAGGAGCGGATTCCGAGGACTATGAACTTGTGCTACATGCAGGAGCTTTGGCAGGATCCTGGGCACCACATAATTCTCCCATCACCAGCAGGCATGCACGGTGATCTCCCCGCCCACAGCCCCAAACACAGTAGGCGGGCTTATATGACGAAGAATGTGCTATTGTGGAGCCAGAGAGAGGGTGCAGGAGTTAGGCACACGCTGTGCACGTGGCCACGCCCAGTGTAATCCGTGGCACCACAGTGCTCCATGCAGAGCAAACCACTGGCAGCCCTAAGCACCGCCATGGCAACCCCAGCAATCCCTGGCATCACAGCTTCTTGGGGCCTTTGCACTGACAGTGGCTCAGCTGGCAGGAACTACTAGGAGGCCTGCCCTTCCCGAGCAAAGAAGGAGCTTGGGGCAGAGAGATGCATGTGGGGAAGGGCATCTGCCTTGCTTGTGGCCTTCTGGTTTGAGCCCCATGGCCATACGTGGTACGCGGAGGACTGCCAGGGGCCACTGAAGCAGAGAGCCAGCAACAGCCACTGAGCACCCCTGTGTGTGCCCCCACATGCACTGAGAATGAGCTCTTGGAAGGTAACTGGGCACCGCGGCTAGTTAAGGTCCTTCCGAGCTGTGAGGTCAGACTTCCAGTGTGAGGCTCCAATCAGGGAGCCTACGAGCTGGGCAAACAGAACACAGTCATTTCTCTTATCCTCGTCTCTACTGACAGGAAAGAGGGAAAAACCGTGGCCACTTTGGAGGTTCCAGTGGCTCCAGCAGGTTAAGGAACATGCACAGGGCACTCACAGGTCAGAGCTGTAATAACCATAGTGCCAGAATACTTGTTAAGGGTTTCCTTGTTGCCACCTCAAAGTATGGACTCAACCAGTCTAGGGCCATGCCAGCAATGCTGGATTCAAAGAGTTGAACACGAAAAGTCGCACAGGAGCACATTCTGAAAATTCATCATGCTAGTCATTTCTGCATCACTCATCTCTCTGAAAACTCAGGAGGGTTTAAATGTTCTTCTTTAAAACAAAACAAAAAAACATCTGCCTGAAGATGTGGCTTGGGGCTGAAGTGCATGCCTGGCTCGCGTGAGCCCCAGGTTCCATCCCCAGCACCTCCGAGGAACAAAACCACACATCTGCAAATACCACCCACAACTTTGATTACGACTTTATGAGTTTACAGACCTCTTCAAGTTCATCCAACCTGCGAAACAAAGAAAAGCGCAGGAGGGATTCTTAAACTTCCCGCCAAGAAATCCTAAATGCTTTCTGCCTGCCTGGATGTCTGTAACTGAGCAACATCATGACAAGAGGGGCTGCTGAGGATATAAACTAGTGGAAATCTCACTCCTGGGCAGCAGGACCGTGAAGACCCCAAGCCACTTAGAGCGATGTTAGACTGGTCTTATCACTGGGCAACTGCCCCCAAGCCTATCCCTAAGATAAAAGAAACACACATCCCTAAGTGGCCTTATCATGATCCCCCCCAAAGTGAAAACAACCCAAAAGGCCACTAACTAGTCAGTGAAAAAACAAAATGGGGTGGTCATTTTGACAATAAAGGCACTTGTTTCAACACAATGAACTTTGAAAACATACAGCCAGCGACCAAAGATCACTTCTGTGTAATCCCACTTATATAAAATGTCTAGGAAGGTCAGAAAGTAAATGAGGGAGGGGGTGAAAGGGAATGAGGAGTGATTTACTGCTAATAAAAAGGGTTTATTTTTGTAAGGATGACGAAACGTTCTAAATGTGGTAGCAGTGAGTTACACAGTTCCATGAATATACCAGAAACAATGGAACTGTACATTTTATATGACTAGATTCTATTCCAGTAAAGACGCAGGAGGGAAGAAACCAAGACAGCCCCATGACAGCTCTGAGGACACCGAGCTGAGTCCCTGCATGGGGAGAGAGAGGGAACAGAGTGCCAGGACACGGACAGTTCGGAGACAGGTGAAATGTGGGAGGCAAAAGAGGTTCTAAAACAGAGACACCAAGAAGGTGACCACAGCTCAGTGAAGTCAGACACGACAGACCAAAGAGCCAGGAGCTAATGCAGCAGTCAGGGTACATGAACTGGACCCCTTTTGATCCCCGCCACCCCGGGATCTCGTGCACGGCCAGGGGTAGTCCCACAGGCCCTGAGCACCACCTGGGTGACTGCTGCACCCCCAGCACTGTAGCCAATCAGTGCTGAATCCTTGGGCCCTGGCAAACGAAATGCCAAGGTTGACCAAGAATCACTGGTGGGAACCTGGGCCTTCAAATACCACCTGGAAGGGTTCACCTCAAAAAAAAAAAAAAAGAAAATAGAATAAAAACTGCACATATATATGCATACGTACATATACATACACATATGCAGTTTATATATACATATATACACATACACATAGACACATACATAGTACTGATACAGAAGTCAAAGAAACAGGTATAAGAAAGAGGTCAAAGAAAGACCTCTGAGGAAATAATCAGTAAAAATAAAAGTCAAAACCATGGTATTAAAACACTAATTCAGGGGCCGGAGCGACAGCCCAGCGGGTAGGGCGCTTTGCCTTGTGCCGGCCTGGGTTCAATCCCGGCATCCCATATGGTCCCCCGAGCATCGCCAGGAGTAATTCCTGAGTGCAGAGCCAGGAGAAACCCCTGAGCACGCCGGTGTGACCCAAAAAAGCAAAAAAAAAAAAAAAAAAAAAAAAAAACAAAAAAAAAAAACACACTAATTCAGAAATATTTTATCTATGACTGGCATTTTCATGCAAAATTAATTGTATTCTACTCTTTACTATCCAAGTTCAAATTCTTAGCTAAGTCTGGATAAAGAAAAGTGATGAAATCTTTTGTCAGTAAGGATAAACATGGTATGTGTTTATTTGCTACTACAAAACAAACATTCCCTGAACTAAGTTCAAACAGATTATGTCCCCAGTGAGCTGATAAGGCAGACATACAAGAGTCACATTCCTAATTCTACACGAGATACCTAATTCCAATACGTTCAAAAATTTCAAATCAACATTTTTCTGTTTACTTATTTATTTATTTTTGGGGTCATATCTGCGAATGCTCAGGAGTCACCTTGGCGGTGCTCAGGGGACCAGAGAAGATGTCCGGGAGTGAACCCAGGTCAGTCGCGTGCACGGCCCAGGGCGCTCTATCTCCCAGTCTCTCAAATCCAACTTGTAACAGTGAAATATGTATACACCTTTTCAAACCACCAAGCAACATTAAACAAATGCCATTTTAAAATCAGTAGAATTCTACTTTAAATCTTAATTATGTTTAGTTATGTAATTTATACACTGCTGTTAGTTGAATTTACTTAGGTACTTGTAAAGTTAAATAATGCAAAAACACATTTAACATAATAAAAAAAAGTAAAAACAGCACAAGTTATCTAAAATAAAACAGCTATAGCAGCTTTAGGAAAGAATCCAGGAGAAAAAACAGGAAGATGGGTTTTTTGTTTTTTTTTTTTTGGGTGACACCCGGTGATGCTCAGGGGTTACTCCTGGCTCTGCACTCAGGAATTACTCCTGGCGGTGCTCAGGGGACCATATAGGATGCTGGAGATTGAACCTGGTTTGGTTGCATGCAAGGCAAACATCCTACCCGCTGTGTTATCACTCCGGCCCTAGAAGATGGTTTTTGGCACTTCGATGGTGGTGAACATGCAATAAATTTACATGTCCTAAGTGTAAGTATTAACACTATGTTACTCCAATTAAAAAAGTTAGGTAGATTAAATAGAAATATATTCTACAAACATAAAAAATATTAGAAATAGGTGATTTAGATAAAGACTACATTATCTATCTGCCCTCTCCATTAGGGATTATCATTTCTAACGGGAATATTTATAGAGTAACTCATCCTGTTTAAGAGAGGGAAAAATACAAACGACCAAACATGGATGGGCATCATTAGGGTAAACAGACTGAAAATAAAACCCTGAATCGCCAGCCTGCAGGTCAAAGGCAGACCACAGGCTCTGCAGGGATGTGGCCCCGGCTGGGTCCCCACACCCCACCCCTTCCACCCCCAAATCCTGACTGCTGCGCCTCACTTTAGGCAGTGGAGAGGTCCAGGAGACATGACTCGGTTGACGCTGGCACCAGCCATCGTGTTCAGCTGAACTTCAGAGATATAAAGTGTCACGGAAGATGACTGCAGCCGTGTTTTCACAACTTCCAGTGGACATGTCAGAATCGCTCCCACGGTACCACCACATCTACCAAGGAACACAGAGAACGAGACTTACTACTGAATTAATTAGGAGCTCCAGTGGGGCAATCGCCGAGCACGCGGTATTTACACTACTGAATTAATAAATTAGCCCGCAAGCACTGAGCTGAAGGAGTGGCCCTGGTGCTATGATCAAGAAACTAAAAACCAGCTTTTTCATTTCAGACTCAGTGGGGCAGGAGCGGTAGCACTGGAGGTAAGTCACGAGCTCTGCATGCAGCTGACGCTCTGTTCACCCCAGGCACTGCTGCTCTCAAGAACAGTCAGAAATGACCCCTCAGCACCCCTGATACTCCTCCCGTTTCCATCAAATGAAACAATTACCAAAAGAAAACAAAACCTCCCAACACCTCAGACCTCTGAGAGCAAGAAGCAGCAGCTAAGGTGCCAAGAGTCATTACAAACTTTACCAAATCATATCAGTGTTAAGCACTATCCAAGGGTTTAGTTTGCTCCATAACTAGGTACTATTTGTGGCTCTGTTGAAACCTACATTGTCATGATATTGATCTATTTCTCCTACTTTAAATATTCAATTTTTCAGAAGTATTTTAGTTACAACAATATATACTGAAGTCTTACTATCAATGTCAGTTTGAGTTACTAGTGGAATTCAGTGCAAAGCATGTAGACTGAACTAAAAGAATACAATTTAAACACAGATCACCAGATACCAAAAACAGCTCTGAGCCAATCATACCATACTGTTTAGAGACTGACAGAGACACCCTATATACAGGAGGAGAAAATCATTTTCTCTCACAGCATAACAGCTACCTGGTGAAATCCTTAGGATTTTTTTCTGACTAGAAAAGGAAATCACTCACGGGGTTAGAGAGCTAGTACAGCAAGCAAGGTGCTTGCCTGGCACGTGACCAAACACAATCTGAACCCTGAAACTCTATATGGTCCTCTGATCCCCGCCAGGAGAGAGAGATCCCTGAGTGCAAAGTAGGAGTACTGAATACTGTTGGTCACGGTCCCTTCACCATTTACCAAGTCCACCCCCAAATATATACATACATGCACATCCATATATATGCATATATAACATGTATAATATATTATATACGTATACATACACATATGTCTCTCTGTGTGTGTGTGTGTGTGTGTGTGTGTGTGTGGGTCAGTCACAGCCAGCAATGCTCATGGAATATATCTGGCTCTGTGCTCAGGGGACACTTCAGGCAGTGGGTGGGGATATGGAATGCCAGGGATCAAACCTATTTTGGCCACATGCATGATAAAGGCCTGACCTGCTGGACTGTCACTCCAACCACCTTCAAAAACTATCTGAACGGACACTTCACCAAGAAATATGGATATAAATAGACACAGATTTGTCAAAATTATTGGTCATCACTGAAATGCAAATTATTAAGCCACAAAGAACCTGCTACACTTCTAGAAGTGGTACACCGATCCAACGAAATATCATTTTTGCAAATAAAACCCTGAATAAATCATAAAGACACATGCCAAATGAAAAAATAATGTAGCAAAATTTTTCACTAGTCATTTTTGTGACATTCAAAAAGGCAACTAAAAGCTGTCAACAAAATCAGGCCAGCAGAAGTAGTGGAGAAGGTTACAAGGGGCCTGCAAAAGGCAAGGAAGAAAAACAAAGCCCAACCTGGGAGGCCAGACTCTGGTCATCGGGAATCAGAACCAGAGTTGACCGTGTGCAAGGCAAGTGCCTTAACTGCTTTATTCTCTCTCTAGCCCCGGAATTAACCACTTTAATCTCTCTCTAGCCACGGAATAGTTTCTGAGATAACAGAAGGAATATATTATATTCCTCACTGAATAGGATACTTACAAAGGATGAAGTTTATTGTATACAAATTACATCATATATATACATATTATATATAAATATACATATTGTAAATCACTGTTACTGTCTTCCCGTTCATCGTCAATTTGCTCAAGTGGGCACCAGTAACATCTCCATATGTCCTGTCTCATGATAGTAGAGCCCAAGGGCACCTGCTTACTCTGGGAACATAAAGAGCCTCAAACCATTCCATCAGGTCATGGGAATGAGGTCTAAAATTGTTACTGGTATTTGGCATATCAAATACGACACGGTTAGCTTGCCAGGCTCTGCGCTGCGGGTAGCATACTCTTGTAGTCATCTGTAACCAGCATTTATTGATGAACTGCGTGAGCCGGGCTGTGATAGGCTGGTCTGCTGGGTGGAGTTCTGACTAGGGGAAGTCTGAATGTGGAGAATGGAGGCCCTCATGGAGTAGGGGTCGTCTAGCTTGTTGCAAGGCTCTGCTGGGGTGGCGGGCCAGGCCTAGAACCCGCCAACCCTCCTGGGCGCCTCATGAGCGGCTGGGCACAGGGAGAGTCAATAGCAGCTCTGCCCCATGTCTGTCAGTCTCCACATATTGTAAATACATATTATATATAAATCACAACATACATTACAAAAACCAAAACGAGAAAAACTGTATGAACTATCATAAATTGAATGGATATGTAATGCAAGTTTTGCAAACTTTAATCATAATATTAACCAGAGACGTTCAGACATGGGGCAGAGCTGCTACTTGTTCTCCCTGTGCCCAGCCACTCCGGAGGCTCCTGGGAGGCATGGTGGATTCTAGCCCTGGCCTGCCACCCCAGCAGAGCCTCACAACAAGCCAGACGACACCCCCTACTCCATGGGGCCCGCCATTTTCCACATCCAGACTTCCCTCTCGTCACAACTCCACCCAGCAGACCAGACTATCACAGCCTGGCTTGTGCGGCCGCTAGCGGCTGTGCAGTTCATCAATAAATGCTTTATTTAGAGGTGACTACAACAGTATGCCAACCCACACGGCAAGCCTGGCAAGCTGCTCGTGTGGTATTTGATATGCCAAATACCAGTAACATTTATATTAGGTCATTCCCGTGACCTAATATAATGGTTTGAGGCTCTTTATGTTCCTGCAGCGAGTGGATGCCTTTGGGTTCTCCTAGCATGAGACAGGACATATGGAGATATTACTGGTGCCCACTCTAGCAAATAGATGATTAATGGGAAGATAGTGATAGTGAATCATAATATGCTATTTCAAAAATTACTAGAACTTCAAAATAGGAAATTAAAAAAAAAATCAACCCCCATGGGCTGGAAAGAGTACATGAGTTGATGCAGTTGCCTTGGATACGGCTGACACTTCCATCCTCAACACATCTGGTCCCTCCAGGAGTCACCCCTGAGCACAGAGCCCAAACCACCTCCATAAGATCAAAGCCATACTGTCATCACAACAAATGTTTTTCCTATCACAAAATGTTATGAAGGAACACATTTATTAGGGTTACAAGAGACTTAAGGGGCTGGAGAGTAGCAGGCAGGGCACCACAGTGGGCAGGGTGCTTGCCTTGCTCGAGGCCTCTCCGAGCATGCCAGGAGTAATTCCTGAGTACAGAGCCAGGAGCCAGCTCGAGCATTGCTGTTTAAGATTTTTCCTTCTGGCTTTATAAGTAACTGAGTGTGAAGCAGTTACTGAGCTCTTTAACAAACTTCTAATTGGGGCCAGAGCAATAGCCCAGTGGGTAGGGCATTTGCCTTGCACGCGGCCGGCCTGTGCCGGCCTGGGTTCGATCCCCGGCATTCCATATTGTCCCCTGAGCACCACCAGGAGTAATTCCTGAGTGCAGAGCCAGGAGTAACCCCTGAGCGTCGCCGGGTGTGACCCAAAAAGCAAAAAACAAAACAAACAAAAACCTTCTAATTTTCCTTTTGTGGGGAGCCACAACTGGCTCAGCTGTTACTCCTGCTTGTGTGCTCAGGGATTACTCCGAGTAGTGCTGGGGGGCTGTACGTGGTACTTTTGGAATCAACCCAGGGTGCTGTAAAACAACCCTCTGCTCTACTATCCCTTCGGCCTCTTAAATCTGTTTTTGTTGGGGAGGGCGGGGTTCTGGGGGGGCACCCAGCAGTTTAGTTACATGAACTGTTTTTATTATGTTTGGTTTTGTGGGGCCACTTAGTGGTGCTGAGAATTAGTCCAGGCAGTGCCTTGCATCCTACCCAAAGGGCAGAAATCCAGAGCACCTCAAAGCCTCCACTGAGATTATCTACATAAGTGGCTAATTTGCAGTAAACAAACATATTTTAAGTGTGAATGTGCTTAATTTCCCCTGGTTGCTAAATGCATTTGTTCTGCAAACTTACTGTAAATGAAATTCACAGGTCCCACCTTTGCCTTAAACATTTTAACTTTACATTCCATAAGGCCCTCAAATTGTACTGAAAGTCTTCACTATGAACATAAACCACCTGTATGATTGTAATAAAAAGAAGCCAAACAAAAGACTAAATGTATAGTTCCCGCTCAGGCACTGATTATGAAAATATAAACACTACACAAAGCAAACAAACCTACATACCCGCTTTAGAGCAATTACAGAAAGTGTTCCATGAGCATTAGTGACAATTTACCAGTAACAGTAACTAACGGACCAGAACTGTTAACAGAGCCGTCTGACTGACCACAAAGACATATAAAATAACTCCTCAAAGAACATCAGGGACTGGAGGGATAGTCCGAGTGATAGTCCAGCAGGTAGGGTGTTTGCCTTGCACGCAGCCGACCCAGGTTCGATCCCTGGCATCCCATATGGTCCCCTAGGCACCGCCAGGAGTAATTCCTAAGTGCAGAGCCAGGAGTAACTCCTTGCACGCAGTCGACCCAGGTTCAATCCCGGCATCCCATATGGTCCCCTGGGCACTGCCAGGAGTAATTCCTGAGTGCAGAGCCAGGAGTAACCCCTGAGCATATGCCAGGTGTGACCCAAAAAAGTAATAAAAAAGTTTTAAATGACAACGCCAACAAAGAGGTAACCTGACAAAGGTGGGGCTAAGCCGAGAGCAGAAAAGCAAACTGGTTTTCGGCTCTTCAGAACCCTTCAAAGTCATGAAGGGGACCCGGACATGTGAGACAGAGGTGAGGCAAAGAACAATGACAGGAGGAATGGACGGTCCAGGCTGTCCATCGTCCAGGTGGCCATTCTCTCCTGCTTCCTCTGATTTTCTGAAGAAAGGAATTCAACCACCTCTGAGATGAGGTTTAACAGACACGATGGATGCAAAACAAAACAGAACAACGCAACACAAGGCATCTTCTGAAATACTGGACAGACAAGATGAGCATGTCACCTTCCAGGAAAAGAGGCCCAGCAGGAAGCCCAAATAGCATGAGACTTCTCAACAACCTCACACTCATTTTGGGATTATACACCAAACCAAACTACCAAGCAGACAAAATAAATACACCCACAGACAAGTATTCAAGATATTTCCTACCTCTGATTTTCCTCTCACAGAGACTAAAAAACAAGGACTCCATCACACCAGTCAGCCACCTCAATACAGCGACATGCGCATCGCCCTGGCCCTCCTGTGTCGGAGCACAGGAACAGAACAGCGGCGGGGTGGGGAGGAATGAACGCAGGAGTCACCTCTAGACAGTGGCCGAGTGTCAGAAAGAACCAGCCAATGGGGACAGAGCGACAGCACAGGGGAGGGCGTTTGCCTTGCATGAGGCCAACCTGGGTTCCACCCCCGGCATTCCATATGGTCCCCGAGCACCGCCGGAATTAATTCCTGAGTGCAGAGCCAGGAATAAACCCTAAGCATTGCCGGGTGTGACCCATAAGAACAAAAAACAAAAAGGCTCATCTTGCATGCACCCAACCCAGGTTTGATCCAGGGGGCCACAGATAGAACCCCAGCCATACCAGGAGCAGTGCCTGAGCACAGAACTGGGAGATTAAGCCCTGACCACCACGGGATGTGACCTCTGCCCCTCAAATCACTGGGAGGTGGGAGGGAGTGGAAAAGAAGGTATGCAAGAAAGAAATCATCATTATTCAAATTCAGCTCCAGTATGAATCTCCCTCCTAATTAAGATAAACACTGATTAAATTACTGATTTGACCAGAGGTTTGTGACTGTACACTGTTGAAATAAGGAGTGGGTCACTGTGTCTAAAGCCTCACCTACCAGAACAGGAAGTACGCGAGTGTCCGAGAGGAAGTCAGTTTGGGGGAGGGGTGCTGTGGATGCCGGCTCAAATCCACACACTCCCCTGGCCTTACACTGAATCACTTGATCACTTGAGATCCCGTTATTCATCAATTTGCTTCGAGCGGGCACCAGTAACATTTCCATTGGACCCTATCACGTGCCAGTGTAACCCAATGACATCTGGTTGCTTCAGGAATATGAAGAGCCTCTAACCGTTCCTTCAGGGTCTTGATGAAGAAGTCTGACCATTTTGTAGGTGGGCGGCCATGTGATCTTTTGATGTCCTGTGGAACCCAGTCGGGCCGAGAGATAGCACAGCCAGTAGGGCGTTTGCCTTGCACGCAGACCCGGGTTAGATCCGGGCATTCCATATGGTCCCTGAGTACCGCCAGGAGTAATTCCTGGGTGAAGAGCCAAGAGTAACTCTTGTGCATTGCTGGGTGTCATCCAAAAAGCCAAAACAAACAAACAACAACAACAACAAAAGAAAACTGGAGAAGTCAATGAACCCGATGGTAAAGCGATGTACAGTCTCTACCTTTGGTGCATTTATGCAGACCCGGACTCAATCCTGAATAACCCTGTTACTTTGCCATTTAGTGATTATGTGTACGTAAACATAAACACACACACGCCCACACGCACACACACACACACACAGCCCCCTTTCCCCTCCCCAGATCAAGGCAATCTTCAGTTCAAGACTTTGCAGACTCCCAGGTCATTTAGAAGCAGAACCAGAGTGCTCACAATGGCTCCCAGCCGTTAGCGGATCTCACGACCTCTCTCCCAAAGTAAACCCTGGCCTCTGCCAGAACTCTTCATTCTTTTTTTGGGGGTGGGTGGGGAGCTGAGCCACCTGGCAGTGCTCAGGGATGAGGGGTTCCTGGCATGAAACCCAGGCCGGCCACATGCAAGGCAAGCACCTAACCTGTCCTCTCTCCAGTCCCCGCTAATACACCAACTATGCTCCAGTCTCCGGGCCATCTATCTTCTTCCTCTCTCTATACTTTTGACTCAAATTCAGGCATGGGTTCTTACTTGCTTTCTTCCTGGTCTCTGCTCAACGGTTACTTCTCAGTTATGTTCCTGCTGATCTGTACATAAAATTATAACCACCACCAACCTATTAACTTTCCGTTTCCTTGGACTCTTCCTCTTGACAGTAACAACTGACATCAGATATTTTCCTTTCTTTATTGGATTACCCCTTTATTCCTTTTTTTTTTTTTTTTTAAATTTTATTATTTTCCCCCCAAATATCATTACACCATTTTAGACATACAATTGAAAGATGCTCATGTAGAGTTTTGGATCCACAGTGTTCCAACTCCCATCCCCTCCACCCAAACCCATCTACCATCACCAATGTCCCCACCTCCCTCCCCCTCCCGCACCCCAACCACCCGGCAGATTCTGTATGTCATTTCCTTCGCTCTCTATATCTCCTTCCCGACAAACTTTCCTGCTCTTCGTGGGAATACAGTGCATTAAATGACATTACTGTTTCACTATTTTTAGTGGACAGCGCGGCAAGCGGCCGCGCGATCTGGGCTCGAACTGGTCTTGCTCAGTTGATCTGTTCGTGGGTCAGTTTCTCAGCGTCCGGACAGCGAAGATGGTGGCTAGTGTGATGGGCGAGTTTCATCTGGCTGCTTCCGGGACCCCTCAGAGGCGATGGGCCAACACCCAAAACCCATCTGCCCTCCTTGGGATCCCATCGTCAGCTGGGCTCGGCGTGAGCCGGGCTCCAGTCTCCCCAGCCGCCAAGCTCTGCATACTGGTTCCCGGGCAGTTCCTGGGCGGGTCCACCAGGCTCGGCAAAAGGGAGGGGGGGGGGGGAGTGGCTTAACCCTGACTCCATCTGGCGAATTCCCAGTGAATCCCGCTTCTGGGAGCCGCCTACCTGGGCTCGGAACTGGTCTTGCTCAGTTGATCTGTTCGTGGGTCAGTTTCCTCAGCGTCCGGACAGCGAAGATGGTGGCTAGTGTGATGGGCGAGTTTCATCTGGCTGCTTCCGGGACCCTCAGAGGCGATGGGCCAACACCCCAAAACCCATCTGCCCTCCTTGGGATCCCATCGTCAGCTGGGCTCTCGGCGTGAGCCGGGCTCCAGTCTCCCAGCCGCTTGCGAGCTCTGCATACTGGTTCCCGGGCAGTTCCTGGGCGGGTCCACCAGGCTCGCAAAATGGAGGAGGGGGGTACCCTTTATTCCTGATGTTAGGGAACAAACATCAGGAAAAGTAGAAATTTCTACCTCTGGGGGGAGGGAATCTGGGGATATTATTGGTGGGAAATGTGCACTGGTGGAGGGATGGGTGCTGGAACATTGTATGCTTGAAGCCTAATCATGAACATCTTTGTAATTGTGAATCACATGGTGGTATAATAAAATTTTTAAAAGGTAAAAAGGGGCCAAAGCGCTGGTACAGCAGGTAGGGTGTTTGTCTTGCATGTGGCTGACCCAGGTTCAATCCCCAGCATCCCATATGGCCCCCTGAGCACTGCGAGGAGCACTCTCCTGCGAGAGTAACCCCAAAGCATTGCTGGCTGTGATTCAAAAAAAAAAAAAAATTAAAAAAATAAAAATGTACATAGTTGAACAAATAAATGAGAACGGAGAGTCCACCTGTAGAAGGTAGGAGATAGTGAACGGGTTCAACTTTGTTATTATGCAGAGAAACAAAGGTCGTGAAAGATAATAGATTCAGGCAGATAAACCAGTTAAAGGAGAAGCAGACCAGAGAGATAAGGGTCATGTGGCAGCCTTGCATACAGCTAACTGATTCAATTCCCAGCATGCATGTGGGCCTCTGAAGACTGCCATGATTGATCCTTGAGCACAGAGCCAAGAGCAAGACCTAAGCAGTGCGGGAGGTGGCGCAAAAGCAGGTAGAACAGGGGCAGGAAAAGAGAGGGGCAGGTAGGGATGGAGATCCCATGCGCTAAAAAGAACTGATCTAAATTAGGAATCGAATAAAGCTGACAAATCTTATGATACTTTTCGTATATACCAAACAACTGTATGTTAGTGAGACTATCTGGATCAGTGCTTAAAGTTCCAGGGGACAGAGAGCTACAACAGGAGCCGGGCACTCGCCCTGCACATAGGCGACCTGGGTTCGATCCCAGCACCTCACATGGTTCCCCGAGCACATCAGAAGTGACCCCTGAGCTCAGAGCCAGGAGGAAGCCCTGAATACCACCAGGTGTAGTCCCCAAACAGAACAAACAACAAGTTCAATCGATGTCATAAATTTTATTCTATTATTTGGCTCTTTGGGTCACACCCAGAATGGTCAGGGGTTACCCAGAATGCTCAGGAGCCAGAGGGCTCTGCATTCAAGAATCATTTCTGGCATTGCTTGTGGGACCATATGGGATGCCAACAATCAAACCTGGCCCCGCTGTACTATTTATTACTCAAGCCCAATGTCATGAATTTTAAAGATATGAGACAACAGACAACTAAGGCTGCTTAGGTGAAAGTTAACTATGTATTGACTTTAGAGAATTAAAAAATTATATATATATGTATATATATATACAGATACATATATACATATAAACATACACACACACACACACACACACACACACACACACATATATATGCGCTTTTTGGGTCACACCCAGCCAGGGTTACTCCTGGCTCTGCACTCAGGAATCACTCCTGGCAGTGCTCAGGGAACCATATAGGATGCAGGGGATCAAACCTGGGTCGGCCGCGTGCAAGACGAGACACCCTCCCTGCAGTACTGTTGCTCCAGCCCCCAAGGAACCATTTAATAAACTTATCACCAAGTACTTATAAGACATTAAACTATTTGATTTTCATTCTTTTCATGAATAAGTAAACTAAACCACCTTAGGAATTACTGAATGTAGACTTTGGCCTGTGGTAATTTGAGAGTGTAAAACACCAATGTCAAGTGTTCCTTCTTGCACATACTGAAGGTAAGTGCCTAGTCTGCTAGGGGCTCGAACTCCAAGGGGGCCTGAATAAAGCTGTGACTAAAAAGCTACTTGAAAGACTTTTGTTTTGTAAGGTAGGTAAAATATAACCAAGAGAGTGGTGTACAAAAAGGTCTTGGGGCTAGAGGCGGTACGGGTGAAGATGCTTGCCTTGCAAGAGGTGACCCTGTCAATCACTGCATGGTTGCCTGAAGCAACCCCGAGTACAGACACAGGAGGAGGTGAGAAGTCGGGCGTGGTGCAACTACCCATGACAGAGAAATACAGGAGTCAGAAATGTGAATGTCAAACAGCTTGGTTTCAGCCAGAAAACTCAAGGCATAAATCCTAAGGCAGGTAGACAAACATCAAACGGCCTTGGCCAGATCACCTCAAGCTACCTGCGGAAAAGACCTGTTGGTCATCAATCTAAGGCCCACCTGGAGCCGGCTGGAAAGGGCGCATCACGCCCGACTCCAGCGTCTGGTGCGTATATGAAGCGGAGCTTTGTTCTTCATAAATTCCACCTGTTTTCACAAATCAGAGGTGGGCAAAAAATCTGACCGGGTTCGCTGACTGTGGAGTACTGTCACACACAGCCATGTACATATCGCCATGCATGGGTGATCAGACATACATGTACAGAAACAGGGATGCCACATAAGTCCCTGAATCCTGCAGAAATAAATTTGTTAACCGTAAGGAAACTATTTTGTCAAACAGCAACTTCCTGCTTTGCAAAGTGAAATTCATGGGTTAAAATATTGTCATTTTCCTGCCAGCGGGTAACAATGTGCTGTAATTTACTGATTAGAACATCAGTCAAATTAGAAAAAACAATTAAAGATGCTAGCCAATTATCCTGCATGTGGGAGAGGCCCTGTGGTGAATCCCCTGGCACCACCAAAAAAAAGAAAAGTCAGCCAAGGAGTTTCTAAAATCTCAAAGCAAGGAAGCACGTATCCCTGGAATCCTTGGAAATCATTTAGGAAGTCTCAGTAAAGGCTGGGAAGACACTCTCCCTGCCCACAACCTCAGGGGTGGCCAAATACCTCCCTGTACCCCTTCGCTCCCCCAAACTGCTCCTCTGGTTGCATTTTTGGAGGGTCTTCTCTCTGAAACCTAAGTGTCTGGGGGCTATTTGCAAGGCTGTACTAACTCTCTGGCACCTTATTATTTTTTTTGGAGGGACATAGTACATATTCTTCAAACAGTGAATGAAGGGCTTACTCTGTATTTCACACTCTAAGGAAAAGAAAGCTAACTGGTAGGAAGTAACATTTTTTTTAAAGATCCATACAAAAGTTTCTGATGCAGAAGAAACATCTTATTTTTTGAGTGCAAGGGTTAGCCGCCACTTTAAAGCTATACTGTAGGAGGCCCCTCAGAAAGCTCACAGTGTAGCTGTATAATGTTCATTTGAAAGAACAGATAGCTGGAGCGATAGAACAAAGGGTAGGGCGTTTGCCGCACGTGGACAACCCAGGGTCCATCTCCAGCATCCTAATGGTCCCCTGAGCATTTCTAGGAATAATTCCTGAGTGCAGAGTCAGGTGTGACCCCTGAGCATCACCGGTTGAGCCCCCAAAAGCCAAATAAATAGATAATAGATGGAAAACCAAACTTCCCTACTGAAACAAAGCATGTGGAAGGGCTCTGGCAGTCCAATGGGCGTTTCTCCCACACACGGCAGCCGTCTCTGTAGCAGGCCTCCAAGGACGACTTGTCTCTAATTTCTCCCAGGCTCCAGTTAGACCTTCCTCCAGTCAGCCTTTGGATCCTGCCCATCTAGACCACCTCAAAGGTCTTCAATTATTCAATGACTAACAATCCTAACACCTCAGAGTTTAATACACTAACAGTATTTGCTCCATTTGAATTTCAGAATACCACTTTCACTCTACTTGCCTGCTCTTTGTTTAAAACATTTTTGTTTTTATATCACATCCGGCAGTGCTCAGGGCTTACTCCTGGCTCTGCGCTCAGGAACCACTCCTGGTTGGGAGTGCTGGGGGACCCTATGGGATGTCGGGGACCAAACTCGGTGAGCAAGGCAAGCACCCTACCTACTGTATGGGTGCTCAGGAGCCATTTAAAAAAACTGGGGAGTGAGGAGTGAGGGCGGTGGGAGCCTTTTCCCACACTCTGCTCAGGGAGCCAGAGGCCACTGCGGTCATATTCCGTCTTCGGTCTCCCTCCTTGCTCATCTCTTCAGCCATGCTCTGAATGACTCAATCTAGGCGTAGGCATCATTTATCTCCAATACTTGTAAACGTTTCTATCTCATCCAGATCCCAGATCTCTTTCCTGGACTTCAGACTAATATATCCAACCATTTAAAACAGAGCCTATTTGCCCCTTTGACCCCTTGCCATAGTACCAGAAATCGAGGCTCTCTAAGCAGCTCCCCACCTGCAGGACTGACCAAATAACCGGCTTCTTGATTGCTCATGTCAAACTCGCTAGATCTCTCCCTCCTTCCCCGGTGCCCTGCAAACACACCCGCTGCGGAGGAATCGGTTCCTTCCATCCAGGAGCCCGACCCCTGGAAGCAGGCTTTTCCTTATGTGCTCTACCAATACACCACACCCCCTTCTTTCCCTTGGAAATCTAAGCTAAGCAAATTCAACCACTTCTCCCATCGCCATCATGGTCTGACACTGTGGTAGATTCACACCTTCCTTCTCCCGTTTTTGGTCCAGGGAGAGTCAAGCCCGCTGGGCAGACAGACAGGCCTTAAATCCTCAGTGACTTCCCACTGCAGGAAAAGGGCAACATTAAGGTTTCTCCCTTACCTTACTGGTTTCCTCCCCTCCAGCACTATACTGCCCCGGGACCTGGCTCTGCTTTCTTTCCAGGGCACAAACATCTTCTAACTAATCAGACCCGTTTACTTCGTATGACAACTCAATGCTCCCCCAGGCTTGATATTACAGTGCTATAGTCAAACTGGCAAGAGACAGGTTCTTAAAGTGTGGTTGTGACACCAAATTTTCATCTGCAGCCCACCCCTTCCCCCACATCCTTCAGTACCTCCAGGTACGGCCTGTTGGCCTATGAGCCCCTTTGGGATGGGTTCAGGAACACAGGTGTGCCCCCCAACAGTAATATGGTAAAAGAATGTATTGGTCTATCTGACACTCTGAATCTTACACTAATACATATTTTGGTCATTTGGAGAATAACCACTGCATTGCATGGTTCTTGCAAATGCTAATATTTTCTTCTATGTCATGAAAACCATTCGACTCCTACCCCTTCAAGATTTCTTAAGTTGTACTTTTTCCTAGAAAACTCAACTTGAGTCAAATACCAACAATGCTATCAGTTTTCATTGACGCAACAGGCTTGCTTCCCTCGTTTCTGGAGGAAACCGTCTGCCAAACATTCAGGACTGAAAGTCCAGCCTGGTCCAGTCTATCAACTATTTTTTCAAGAATTTCCAAGAAAAACAGAAATTAACTCAGCTTTAGGCAGAAACTGCTGAACAGCTTTGGCGGCAAGCACTTTCTGAGCATTCCCATTTTATCAGAGATGAAAATGAGATGTGTACTCAAGTATCAAGTGTTATTAAAATCAATCATTTGCATTGATTCAAGAACTTTCTTTTGCTGTTGCTGTTTTGGAGGTCACAACTGTTGGGTTCAAGGCTCCTCACGGCAGGGCTCGGGGACAATCTACAGTGCTAGGGATGGACACTCAGGTCAACAGCGTCAGACAAGCACCTTACCCTGGCTGTCTCTCCAGCCTTTTCAAGGAGGCTCTGAAGTGAAGAGTAAGTGAGCAGAGGGCCAAAGCCTAGGATGTGGATGACACGGTTCAGTCCCTGAGCATTGCAATAGTCAGAGCAATAGAACAGGGAATGCTAAGATGCCAAGAGAAAGTATATCGGCGTTAAAAGCGTCAATTCACTGAACAGATTCACGCATAGTTGGATGAGACAATTTTCATTACTCAGATGTCAGGGTCCTGAGAGCATCTAGGGGTCCCCCAGTCCTCAATGCTGGATTACATTAACCAACTTAGAGGAAAACAGCTCTTTTCAGAATAGTTTCATCAGGATATTTCCCTCATTCTTGCAATCAGTAAGAATTAAAAAAAAAAATTCAGGGAGGATAAAAAAGGAAAGGGGGCTCAAATTACAGAAATATAATAGGTGTGTAAAGTGGAAACAGTTTCACTCTCGGGGGGCACATGTGGTGATGCTCAGGGGTCACTCTTGGAAGGGTCTGGGGGACGATATGGGGTGCCAGGTAACTGAACCTGGATTGGCAAAGTGCAAAGCAAGCATCTGACCTGCTGTACTGAATCTCTGGCCCTTTTAATCCCACTTTTAAATTTTTTTTTTTGCTTTTTTGGGTCACACCCAGCAATGCTCAGGGGTTTCTCCTGGCTCTGCGCTTAGGAATTACTCCTGGCGGTGCGGGGGGACCATATGGGATGCCGGGGATCGAACCTGGGCCGCATGGGGCCGGCTGCGTGCAAGGCAAACGCCCTACCCGCTGGACTATCGCTCCGGCCCTTAATTTAATCCTACTTATTTTTAAGTAGTTTACTTCTGCCCTGATCTTATAAATAAGTGAAATAACTGAAATACTAAAAGTTTTTTTTTGGAGGGTGACACCCTGAGAGGGTCAGGGGTTACTCCTGGCTCTGCATTCACATTCCTGGCAATGTTTAGGATAGCATTCCTGGCACAAGGGACGCTGGGGAACCGAACCTGGGTTGGTCACATGCAAGGCAAATGCCCTACTCCCTGTTGTATTGCTCTGGTCCTATAACTAAATTCCTCGGAGTCAAAATAGTCAGACATCCAAATGGGAGTTTCTTACCTAATTACCCAGTAATGTTTTAATACATACATGGACAGATCGCTTCCAGAATATCAAAATGCACAGCTCCTTGGTAACCTGAGATATTTCTCACTGGATCTACCAGGCTCTGATTATCAGTTACTATGCAGGAAAAACAAACATTAATGCTTGAAAAGTCTATTCCTGGGAGGATGTGATGGTATAGCAGGTATAGTGATAGAAATGCCTGGCATGTGGCCGACCAGATTCCATTCCCAGAATCCTCCCACATGGTCCCAAGCACCCTGGAGGGTAATTCCTGAGTGCAGAGCCAGGAATAACCCCCTGAGCATCTCCAGGTGTGGACCATAAAGTAAAAAACAAAAAAAAGAGAAAGTCTATTCCTCCCATCTGGAGACAAAATTTGAAATCACTCAAGAAAAAAGCAATCTGTCATTTGGTGGATCTAAGCAGCAGATATAATAACCATATATCGTGTAATTCTAAGAGAATTAAATATTACTCATATCAAATTACATTGCTTATATCTTCAAATACAGAGTATCAGCAGAGGCACTGTTAAAACGACACCTTATTTACCTCCATTTTTGCAGGCGGTGCCAAGCCGCCTCTGTCCACTAAGCTGATGACCTTAAGTTTAAACTGATTATGAACTCTGGCAAAAGCATAATGGGACCAAAGGCTGCCTTCAACAAAGCCAAGTTCGGCACATAAATGTCACCACAACCCAGGTCCAATGCCTGCTTGTTTCCCATGTCCCTGCTTAAAAACAGTTACACGGTATTCAGATAGAAATTGCTGAAAGCCTGATATGCACAGACTCATATTTACAATTATTATAATTAGGAAGACTCAGGGTTCCAAATGCAAAGCTCTGGCCTAAGATTTGGCCACAGTAAAGGTTACTTGGTTCCTTAGCTTGCCCCGATTTTCCTTCACTTAATCCAAATGATCCTTGTGATTCCCCATTCACACAGCTAGTTAAAAAATTCTACCTGGTTCCTAAGTGCTAATTCACAAAATTCTAGCAGGGTAAAGATATGGTTTTTTTGGGAGTTCGTTTGGGATTTTTTTTTTTTTTTTTTTTGAGGGGGAGGGACGTGTACTCGACCCAGGGAGGGCACAGCTGGTATTTATCAGGGCTTTCTCTTGGCTCTGCGCTGAGAGATCACTCCCTGGCAAGGCTTCATGGGGTGCCAGGAATCAAACCCAGGTTAACCACGCGAGGAAGCACCCGAGCACTGACTGTACTGTGTCTCCAGCCCCAGAAACCTAGTATTCAGTTAATGTCCCGACAGTGACTGCTCCCTAGCAATGTCGAGAGGAAAAAATGTGACTTCTTCCATGACAGAAGCTACCAACACAACCCTCTCTGCATTTCTACAAGGCTCTCATCTCCTATTTCCAGAGACAAGCTGGCAGATTCTTTAGACTTCTCACTTCACAGACATAAAACCAGTTTGACCTTGAGTCCATTTTTTCACATCTCAGTATTTTTCTGTAATTTGAAGGGGACAGAGTCTGACGGAATGTGAGGATCGTTCTCCATCCTTCCTAGCTCTAAGGTTTCTCTTAAAAGATAAGCCAAGTTTGGGTGAAAAGATCTATGAAATCGCATATAAATGCAAAACCAAGAGATAAAGGCAAGCAAGGTGTAGGCCAAGCTCCAATCTTGCAAGAGGTCTTA
>JAJIBD010033543.1:0-15338 GCA_021461705.1 Cryptotis parvus | reverse complement strand
CTGTCACTCCAACCACCTTCAAAACTATCTGAACGGACACTTCTACCAAGAAATATGGATATAAATAGACACACAGATTTGCTTGTAAAATTATTGGTCATCACTGAAATGCAAATTATTAAGCCAATAAGGAACTCCAAGCTACTTTCTAGAAGTGGTACACCGACAACAAAATATCATTTTTGCAAATAAAACCCTGAATAAATCATAAAGACACATGCCAAATGAAAAATAATGTAGCAAAATTTTTCACTAGTCATTTTTGTGACATTCAAAAAAGGCAACTAAAAGCTGTCAACAAAATCTGTACCAGCAGAAGTAGTGGAGAAGGCCGCGCGCCTGCAAAAGGCAAGGAAGAAAAACAAAGCTCAACCTGGGAGGCCAGACTCTGGTCAACGGGAATCAGAACCAGAGTGCTGACTGTGTGCAAGGCAAGTGCCTTTAACTGCTTTATTCTCTCTCTAGCCCCGAATTAACTACAATTTTTAATCTCTCTCTCTAGCCACTTAGTCAGTTTCTTTTTTGGTGATATAACAGAAGGAATATATTGTATTCCTCACTGAATAGGATACTTACAAAGGATGAAGTTTATTGTATATACCATATCATATATATACATATTATATATAAATATACATATTGTGGTAAATCACTGTTACTGTCTTCTCCCGCTTCATCGTCACTTCTAGTGTCATAATTAAAAATACCATAAGTGTCCTGGGTCTCATGATAGCAGAGCCCAAGGGCAATTCAAGCTACTCTGGGAACATAAAGAGAGCCTCAAACCATTCCCATCAGTCATGGGAATGAGGCTGTAATTGTTATTGAGAGTTTGGCATACTGCTTTGTTAGGTTTCGTTGCAGTAGCATACTCTTTAGAATATCCAGCATTTCTATTGATGATGGAGTCGGCTGTGGGATAGTCTGAATTGTTGGGCGGAGTCCCTGGACTAGCCCGAATGCGGAGAATGGAGGCTCCTCATGGGTAGGTCGCTCTCTGCCAGGTAAGCTGCGCCGGTGGTTGCGCCCAGAACCCGCCAAACCCTTGGCGCCATGCCAAGCACAGGGAGAGTCAATAGCAAAGCTCTGCCCCATGTCTGTCAGTCTCTTACATATTGTAAATACATATTATATATAAATCACAACATACATTACAAAACTAAAAAACGAAAACTGTATGAACTATCATAAATTGAATGGATATGTAATGCAAGTTTTGGTAACCTTAATCATAATATTAACCAGAGACGTTCAGACACAGGGCAGAGCTGCTACTTGTTCTCCCTGTGCCCAGCCACTCCGAGGCTCCCTGGGGAGGCATGGTGGATTTCTAGCCCTGGCCTGCCACCCCAGCAGAGCCTCACAACAAGCCAGACGACACCCTACTCCATGGGGCCCGCCATTTTCTGACATCCAGACTTCCCTCTCGTCACAACTCCACCCAGCAGACCAGACTATCAAGCAGCTGGTTCAGCGGCCTGGGGCGCCGTGCAGTTCATCAATAAATGCTTTATTTTAAAGGTGACTACAACAGCATGCCACCCACACGGCAAGCCTGGCAAGCTGCTCGTGTGGTATTTTGATATGCCAAATACCAGTAACATTTATACGCCAGGTCATTCCCGCGACCTAATATAATGGTTTGAGGCTCTTTATGTTCCTGCAGCGAGTGGATGCTTTTTGCCCTCCTAGCATGAGACAGGACATATGGAGATATTACTGAAATTCGCCAGCAAATAGATGATTAATGGGAAGATAGTGATAGTGAATCATAAATATACTATTTCAAAAAATTACTAGAACTTCAAAAATAGGAAATTAAAAAAAAAAAATCAACCCCCATGGGCTGGAAAGTTATACATGAGTTGATGCAGTTGCCTTGATACGCCGACACCTCCATCCAACAACACATCTTTGGTCCCCTCCAGGAGTCACCCCTGGAGCACAGAGCCCAAAACCACCTCCATAAGATCGTGCCATACTGAACATCACAACAAGTTCCTATCACAAAATGTTAAGTAGCTGAAACACATTTATTAGGGTTACAAGAAATTTAGGGGCTGGAGAGTAGCAGGCAGGGCACCACAGTGGGCAGGGTACTGCCTTCTGCTCGGAGGCCTCCGGAGCATGCCAGGAGTAATTCCTGAGTACAGAGCCAGGAGCCAGCTCGAGCATTGCTGTTTAATATTTTTCCTGTGGCTTTTATAAGTAACTGAGTGTGAAGCAGTTACTGAGCTCTTAACAAACTTAATTGGGCCAGAGCAATAGCCCAGTGGGTAGGGCGTTTTTGCTCTTGCACGCGGCCGCTCCATGCTGGTCCGTCCGATCCCCGGCATCATATTGTCCCTGAGCACCAAGGAGTAATTCCTGGGTGCAGGAGCCAGGAGTAAACTCCTTCGAGCGTCACGGTGTGACCCAAAAAAGCAAAAAACTAAACAAAAAAACCTTCTAATTTTCCTTTTTTGTGGGGGAGCCACAACGGCTCAGCTGTTACCCTGGGCTTAAAAAGCTCAGGAACTGGCCCGAGTAGTGCTGGGGGCTGCAATGCGGTACTTTGAATCAACCCCAGGGTGCTGTAAAACAACCACTGCTCTACTATCCCTTCGGCCTCTTAAATCTGTTTTTGTTGGGGGAGGTTCTGGCACACCCAGCAGTTTGAAGCTACATGAACTGTTTTATTTATGTTTGGTTTTTGTGGGGCCACTTAGTGGTGCTGGAGAATTAGTCCAGGCAGTGCCTTATCCTACCCAAAGGGCAGAAATCCAGAGCACTCTCAAAAGCCCACTGAGATTATCTTTACATAAGTGGCTAATTTGCAAACAAACATATTTTAAGTGTGAATGTGCTTAATTTCCCTGGTTGCTAAATGCATTTGTTCTTGCAAACTTACTGGAAAATGAAATTCATAGTCCACCTTGCCTTAAACATTTTAACTTTACATCTCCATAAGGCTCCTCAAATTGTACTGGAAAGTCTTCACTATGAACATAAACCACCTGTATGATTGTAATAAAAGAAGCCAAACAAAAGACTAAATGTATAGTTCCCGCTCAGGCACTGATTATGAAAATAAATATAAAATACTACACAAAGCAAAACAAACCTTACATACCGGCTTTTTAGAGCAATTACAGAAAGTGTCTCCAAGAGCATTAGTGACAATTTACCAGTGCAACAGTTTCAACGCTACCAGAACTGTTAACAGAGCCGTCTGACTGACCACAAAGATATATAAAATAACTCCTCAAAGAACATCAGGGACCGTAGGGATAAACTTGAGCCGGGCCAGTCCAGCAGGTAGGGTGTGTTTGCTCTCGCACGCAGGCCAAATTCCAGGCTCGGTCCCTAGCATCCCATATATGGTCCTCTCTCAGGGCACCGGCCAGAGTACTCCTAAGTGCAGAGCCAGGAGTAACCTCGGTACGCAGTTTTCCACCCAGGTTCAATCCCCGGTATCCCATATGGTCCTCAAGTACCGCCAGGAGTAATTCCTGAGTGCAGAGCCAGGAGTAACTCCCTGAGCACATGCTGGTGGTGTGACCCAAAAAAGCACTAAAAAATTTTTAAATGACAACGCCAACAAAGAGGTAACCTGACAAAGGTGGATGCCAAGCTAAGAGCAGAGTGCTAAAACTGCCGCTTCAGAACCCTTCAAAGTCATGAAGGGGACCCGCACATGTGAGACAGAGGTGAGGCAAAGAACAATGACAGGAGGAATGGACGGCCCAGGCTGTCCATCGCCCAGGTGGCCATTCTCTCCTTTTTCTCTCTGATTTTCTGAAGAAAGGAATTCAACCACCTCTGAGATGAGGTTTAACAGACACGATGGATGCAAACAGAACAGAACAACAACACAAGGCATCTTCTGAAACACTGGACAGACAAGATGAGCATGTCACCTTCCAGGAAAAGAGGCCCCGCAGGAAGCCCAAATAGTTTTGAGACTTCTCAACAACCTCACACTCATTTTGGGATGCCACCAAACCAAACTACCAAGCAGACAAAATAAATACACCCACAGACAAGTATATTCAAGATATTTCTACCTCTGATTTTCCTCCTCACAGAGACTAAAAAACAAGGACTCATCACACCAGTCAGCCACCTCAATACAGCGATACGCGACGCCTGGCTCTCCTGTGTCGGAGCACAGGAACAGAACAGCGCGGGTGGAGAATGAACGCAGGAGTCACTCTAGACAGCCGAGTGTCAGAAAGAAATCCAGCCAATGGGGACAGAGCGTAACAGCACAGGGGAGGGCGTTTTGCTCCTGCATGAGCCAACTTAGGTTCCACTTCGGCATTCCATATGGTCCCCGAGCACCGCCTAATTAATTCTGAGTCAGAGCCAGGAATAAAACTCCTAAGCATTGCCGGGTGTGACCCATAAGAACAAAAACAAAAAGGCTCATTCTACGCACCCAACCCAGGTTTGATCCAGGGCCACAGATAGAACCCCAGCCATACCAGGAGCAGTGCCTGAGCACAGAACTGGGAGATTAAGCCCTGACCACCACGGATGTGACCTCTGCCCCCAAATCACTGGGAGGGAGGAGCGGAAAAGAAGGTATGCAAGAAAAGAAATCATCATTATTCAAATTCAGCTCCAGTATGAATCTCCTCTCTAATTAAGATAAACACTGATTAAATTACTGATTTGACCAGAGGTTTGTGACTGCACACTGTTGAAATAAGGAGTGGGTCACTGCCCAAAGCCCTCACCTACTCAGAACAGGAAGTACGCCAAAGTAACCGGTGAGGAAGTCGTTTAAAGGAGTGGGTGCGCTGTGGATGCCGGCTCAAATCCACACACTCCCTGGCCTTACACTGAATCACTTGATCACTCTTGAGATCCCGACATTCATCAATTTACGGGAGCCGGGCACCAGTAATATTTCCATTGACCTTACGCCAGTGTAACCTGCAATGACATCTTGCTGTTTCAGGAATATGAAGAGCTCTCTAACTGCCTCTTCAGGGCTCTCTTGATGAAGAAGTCTGACCATTTTGTGGGGTGGGGGCGGCCATGTGATTTTGATGTTGTCCTGGTGGAACCCAGTCGGGCCGAGATAACAGCCAGTAGGGCTGCTTGCTTTGCACGGCAGATCCGGTTAGATCCGGTCATTCCATAAGTGGTCCTTGAGTACCGCCAGAGTACCTTGGTGAAGAGCCAAGAGTAATCTTGTGTATTGCTGGGCCATCCAAAAGCCAAAAAACAAACAAACAACAACAATAAATAAAGTGAAAACTGGGAAGCCAATGAACCCGATGGTAAAGCGATGTACAGTCTCTACCTTTGGTGCATTTATGCAGACCCATCTAATCCTGAATAACCCTGCGGTTATTTTTGCCATTTTAGTGATTATGTGCAACGCAAACATAAACACACACACGCGCTACTTAATACTTATTAATAATGCCACACACACAATAATACGGCCCTCTCCCCTCCCAGATCAAGGCAAATCTCTAGTTCAAGACTTTGCAGACTCCTGCAGGTCATTTAGAAGCAGAACCAGAGTGTGCCTGCCAATGGCTCCCAGCCGCCATATCTCACCACTTCTCCGTAAGTAAACCCTTGGCCTCTGCCAGAACCCTCATTCTTTTGGGTGGGTGGGGAGCTGGAGCCACCTGGCAAGTGCTCAGGATGAGGGGTTCCGGCATGAAACCCAGGTCGGCCACATGCAAGCAAGCACCTAACTCTGTCCTCTCTCTCTGTAGTCCCCGGCGCTTAATACACCAACTATGCTCCAGTCTCCTGGGGCCATCTATCTTCTTCTCCCCATACTTTTGACCTTCAGGCATGGGTTCTTACTTGCTTTCTTCCTGGTCTCTGCTCAACGGTTACTTCTCAGTTATGTTCCTGCTGATCTGTACATAAAATTATAACCACCACCAACCTATTAACTTTCCGCCCCTTGACTCTCTCCTCTTTGACAGTACAACTGACATCAGATACTTTCTTTCTATTGATTACCCCCTTTATTCCTTTTTTTTTTTTTTTTTTTTAAATCATTATTTTCCAAATATCACAAGCACTATTTTAGACATACAATTGAAAGATGCCTGCAGAGTTTCTTGGATCCACAGTGTTCCAACTCCCATCCCTTCTCCACCCAAAAACCATCTACCATCACCACGTTCCTACCTCTCCCTCCCCTCCCGCACCCCAACCACCTTGGCAGATTCTGTATGTCATTTCCTTCTGCCTCTATATCTCCTTCCCCCGACAAATTCCTGCTTTCTAATATAAAGTACAGCCTTGAGCACTACGCCCCAAGTTTTCACTATTTTAGTGGACATGCACAAGCAGTTGCCTGGGCGATCTGGGCTCGGAATCTGGTCTTGGGTTTCAGTTGATCTGTTCGTGGGTCAGTTTTCAAATGCGTCCGGATACAGCGAAGATGGCAGTGTGATGGGCGAAGTTTTTATCTGGCTGCTTCCCGTGGGACCCTTGTAGAGGCGGCGCGGCCAACACCCAAACCCATCTGCTCCTCCTTGGGATCCTAGCGTCAGCTGGGTCGTCGCGAGCCGGCTCCAGTCTCCCCAGCCGCTGCGAAGCTCTGCATACTGGTTCCCGGCAGTTCCTGGCCACGGGTCCACCAGGCTCGGCAAAATGGAGGAGGGGAGTGAGTGTTTCAACTCCTGACTCCATCTGGCGAATTCCCAGTGAATCCCCCGCTTCTGGGAGCCGCTACCTAAGCCTCAACTGGTCGGGCTCAGTTGATCTGTTCCGGGTCAGTTTCTCAGCCATCCGGACAGCTTAAGATGGTGGCTAGGTGTGATGGGCGAATTTCCTCATCTGGCTGCTTCCCCGGACCCTTTCAGAGGCATGGCCATCACTCAAAAACCCATCTGCCCTCCTTGGATCCTAACGTCAGCTGGGCTCGGCGCTGAGCCGGCTCCAGTCTCCCAGCCGCCTGCGGCTCCAGGCATACTTGGTTCCCAAAAGCAAAGTTCCTTTGCATCCACTCAGGCTCCTCTCGCAAAATGGAGGAGGGGGTACTTTCTTTTTATTCCTGATGTTAAAAACAAACATCGGAAAAGTAGAAATTTCTACCTCTGGGAGGGAATCTGGGGATATTATTGGTGGGAAATGTGCACTGGTGGAGGGATGGGTGCTGGAACATTGTATGCTTGAAGCCTAAAATTGCGAACATCTTTGTAATTGCAGGAAATCACATGGTGGTATAATAAAAATTCTTAAAAGGTAAAAAGGGGCCAAAGCGCGGTACAGCAGTAGGGTGTTTGTCTTGCATGTGGCTGACCCAGGTTCAACTCTCAGCATCCCATATGGCCCCCTGAGCACTGTGCGCAGGAGCACTCCTGCGAGTAACCCCAAAGCATTGCTGGCTGTGGATTCAAAAAGAAAAAAAAAAAATTAAAAATAAAAATGTACATAGTTGAACAAATAAATGAGAACGTAGAGTCCACCTGTGGAAGTAGGAGATAGTGAACTAGTCTTCAACTCTTTGCTTTTTCATTATGCAGAGAAACAAAGGTCGTGAAAGAGTAATAGATTCAGGCAGATAAACCAAAGTGAAAGGAGAAGCAGACCAGAGACAGGCCAAGTGTGGCAGCCTTGCATACAGCTAACTGATTCAATTCCCAGCATGCATAGGGCCTTCCTGAAGATCGCCATGATTGATCCTTGAGCACAGAGCCAAGAGCAAGACCTACAAAAAGCGGAGGTGGCCAAAAAAAGCAGGTAGAACAGGGGCAGGAAAAAGAGAGGCAGGTAGGGATGGAGATCCCATGCCATGCCTCAAAAAAGAACCTGTATCTTAAATTGAATCGAATAAAGCTGACAAATCTTATGATACTTTTCTGGCATATACCAAACAACTGTATGTTAGTGAGACTATCTGGACAGTGCTTAAAGTTCCAGGGACAGAGAGCTACAATAGAGCGGCACTTCTGCACATAGGCGCACCTTGGTTCGATCCTGAGTACTCCTCGCATGGTTCCTCTTGCTAATATCAGAAGTGACTCCTGAGCTCAGAGCCAGTAGGAAGCCCTGAATACCTCACCAGGTGTGTAGTCCCCAAACAGAACAACAAACAACAGTTCAATCGATGTCAAGGCAAATTTTATTCTATTATTTGGGCTCTTTGGGCCACTCCAGAATGGCTATCTGTAGTTACCCAGAATGCCTGTGGCCCAGAGGGCTTCATTCAAGAATCATTTCTGGCATTGCTTGTGGGACCATATGGGATGCCAAATAACCGGAACCTGGCCTCGCTGTACTATTTATTACTCAAGCCCAATGTCATGAATTTTAAAGATATGAGATGTAACAGCACAACTACAAGCCGCTTAGGAAAAGTTAATCTATGCATTGAGTCTTTAGAGAATTGGGTAATTATATATATATGTATATATATATACAGATACATATATATATATACATACACACACACAACACACACACACACACACACACACACACATATATGCGCTCATGGGTCACACCCAGCCAGGGGCCACTCCTGCTCTGCACTCAGGAATCACTCCTGGCAGTGCTCAGGGAACCATAGGTATGCAGGTGGATCAAACCTGGGCCGCCGCAAGACGAACACCCTCCCTGCAGTACTCATTGCTGTTCCAGGCCTCCCCAAGGAACCATTTAATAAATCTGTATCACCAAGTACTTATAAGACATTAAACTATTTGATTTTCATTCTTTTCATGAATAAGCAAATCCAAACCACCTTAGGAATTACTGACGTAGACTTTGCCTGTGGTAATTTGAGAGTGTAAACATCACCAATGTCAAGTGTTCCTTTCTTGCACACATACTGAAGGTAAGTGCCTAGTCTGGCTAGGGGGCTCGAACTCCAAGGGGGCCTGAATAAAGCTGTGATCAAAAGCTACTTCTTTGAAAGACTTTGTTTTGTAAGGTAGGTAAAATATAAATCAAGAGAGTGGGAAAAAAGGTCTTGGGGGCTAGAGGGCGGTACGGGTGAAGATGCTTGCCTTGCAAGAGGTGACTTGTCATAATCTGCATGGTTGCCTGAAGCAAATCCCCCGAGTACAGACACACAGGAGGAGTGTGAGAAGTCGGGCGTGGTGCAAATCTACTCATGACAGAGACAGGAGTCAGAAATGTGAATGTCAATCAGCTTGCCTCTTCAGCTTAGAAACCCTAAGGCATAAATCCCTAAGGCAGGTAGACAAACATCAAACGGCCTGGGCCAGATCACTCTCAAGCTACCTATGGAAAAGACCTGTTGGTCATCAATCTAAGGCCCACTCTGGAGCCGGGCTGAAAGGACATCACGCCTCGACCTGAAGGTCTGGTGCGCTATATGAAGAGCTTTGTTCTTTTCATAATTCCACCTGTTTTTCGCCAAATCAGAGGTGGGCAAAAATCTGAATGGCTCGGCTGATCAGGAGTACTGTCAGCTACACAGCTACATATCGCCTCACGCATGGGTGATCAGGGACACTACATGTACAGAAACAGGGGATGCCACATAAGTCCCTTTTCTTGAATCCTGCAGAAATAAATTGTTAACCGTAAGGAAACTATTTTGTCAAACAAATCTCCTGCTTTGCAAAGTGAAATTCATGGGTTAAAAATATTGCCATTTTCCTGCCAGCGGGTAACACGTGCTGTAATTTACTGGATTAGAAACATCAGTCAAATTAGAAAAACAATTAAAGATGCTAGCCAATTATCCTGCATGTGGGAGAGGCGCTCTGTGGTGAATCCTCGGCACCACCAAAAAGAAAAGCTTCAGCTAAGGAGTTTCTAAAAACTCAAAGCAAGGGAAGCACGTATCCCTGGAATCTTGAAATCATTTAGGAAGTCTCAGTAAAGGCTGGGAAGACACTCCTCCCCTGCCCACAACCCTCAGGTGGCCAAATAATTTCCTCAGCCCTTCGCTTCCCAAACTGCTCCTCTGGTTGCATTTTTGAGGGCCTTCTCTCTGAAACCTAAGTGGGGGGCTTTGCAAGGCTGTACTAACTCTCTGGCACCTTATTATTTTTTTTTTGGAGGACATAGTATTATTATTCTTTCAAACAGTGAATGAAGGGCTTACTCTGTATTTCACACACCTAAGGAAAAGAAAGCTAACTGGTAGGAAGTAACATTTTTTTTTAAAGATCCATACAAAAGTTTCTGATGCAGAAGAAAACATTCTCTTATTTTGAGTGCAAGGGTTAGTCACACTTAAAGCTATACTGTAGGGGGGCCCCCTCGAGAAAGCTCAGAGTGTTAGCTGTTAATGTCTCATTTGAAAAGAACAGATAGCTGGAGCGGTAGAACAAGTGGTAGTTTGCGCGACGTGGACAACTCCAGGGTCCATCTCCAGCATCCTAATGGTCCCCTCGAGCATTTTAGAATAATTCCTGAGTGCAGAGTCAGGTGTGACCCCTGAGCATCACCTGTTGAGCTCCCCAAAAAGCCAAATAAATAGATAATAGATGGAAAACCAAACTTCCCTACTGAAACAAAGCATGTGGAAGGGTGCTCCGAAGTAGTCCAATGGGCGTTTCTCCATACATATGGTGCCGTCTCCTGTAGCAGGCCTCCAAGGACGACTTGTTCTAACACTCCCCCTCCCAGGCTCCAGTTAGACCTTCCTCCAGTCAGCCTTTGGATCCTGCCCATCTAGACCACCTCCAAAGGTCTTCAACTATTCAATGACTAACAATCCTAACACCTCAGAGTTTAATACACTAACAGTATTTGCACCATTTGAATTTCAGAATACCACTTTCACTCTACTTGCCTGCTCTTTGTTTAAAACATTTTTGTTTTTATATTACACCGGCAGTGCTCAGGGCTTACTTCCTGGCTCTGCGCTCAGGAACCACTCCTGGTTATGGGTGCTGGGAAAACCTCTGGGATGTCGGGGGACCAAAACTTGTGTAAAGGCAAGCACCCTACCTATTGTATGGGGTGCTCAGGAGCCATTTAAAAACTGGGGAGTGAGGGAGTGAGGGCGGTGGAGCTCCTTTTTCCATTACTCTGCTCTCCAGGGAGCCAGAGGACACTGCGGTCATATTCCGTCTCGGGCTTCCCTCCTTGCTTCCATCTCTTCAGCCATGCTCTGAATGACTAACTTTAGGCAAGTGGCAATCCCATTTATCTCCGAATACTTGTAAACACCTCTATCTCATCCAGATCTCAGATCTCTTTCCTGTACTTCAGACTAATATATCCAACCATTTAAAACTAGAGCTTATTTGCCCCTTTGACCCCTTGCCATAGTACCAGAAATCGAGGCTCCCTCTAAGCAGCTCCCCACCTGCAGGACTGACCAAATAACCGGCTTTCCGGATTGCTCATTCAAACTCGCTAGATCTCTCCTCCTTCCCACGTTCCCTGCAAACACACCCTCGGAAGAGGCATGGTACCTTCCATCCAGGAGCCCACTCCTGGAAGCATTTTCCTTACAGTGCGCTCTACCATTACACCACACACCCCTTCTTTCCCTTGGAAATCTCTGCTATGCAAATTCAACCACTTCTCCCCATCGCCATCATGGTCTGTCACTGTGGTAGATTCACACCCTTCCTTCTCGTGTTTTGGTCCAGGGAGTGCCGTGCCCGCCAAACACACAGACAGGCCTTAAATCCTCAGTGACTTCCCACTGCAGGAAAAGGGCAACATTGGTTTCTCCTTATCTTACTGGTTTCCCTCCCTCCAGCACTATGCCGCCCCGCGACCTGGCACTGCTTTCTTTCCAGGGCACAAACATCTTCTAACCAATCAGACCCGTTTACTGGCCCGACACCTCAACCCTCCCCAGCTTGACATTTCATTTCTATAGTCAAACTGGTAAGAGACAGGTTCTTAAAGTGTGGTTGGGACACCAAATTTTCATCTGCAGCCCACCCCTTCTCCCATCCTTCAGTACCTCCAGGTACGCCCGCTGGCCTATGAGCCCCTTTGGGATGGGTTCAGGAACACAGGTGTGCCCCCCCAACAGCACTATGGTAAAAGAATTATTGGTCTATCCGACACTCTGAATCTCATTCACTAATACATATTTTGTACATTTGTAGAATAACCACTGCATTGCATTGTTCTCTGGAAATGCTAATATTTTCTTCTATGTCATGAAAACCATTTGACTCCCACCCCCTTCAAGATTTCTTAAGTTGTACTTTTTTCCTAGGGACCCTCAACTTGAGTCAAATACCAACAATGTTATCGCTTTTCATTGACGCAACAGGCTTGCTTCCCTCGTTCCTCTGGAGGAAACCGTCAAGCCAAACATTCAGGACTGAAAGTCCAGCCTGGTCCAGTCTATCAACTATTTTTCAAGAATTTCCAAGAAAACATAGAAATTAACTCAGCTTTAGGCAGAAACTGCTGAACAGCTTTGGCAATCTTTCTGAGCATTCTTACTTTATCAGAGATGAAAATGAGATGTGTACTCAAGTATCAAGTGTTATTCAAATCAATCATTTGCATTGATTCAAGAACTTTCTTTTGCTGCTGCTGTTTTGGAGGTCACAACTGTTGGGTTCAAGGCTCCTCACGGCAGGGCTCTGGGACAATCTACGGTGCTAGGGATGGACACTCAGGTCAACAGCGTCAGACAAGCACCTTACCCTGGCTGTCTCTCCAGCCTTTTTCAAGGAGGCTCTGAAGTGAAGAGGGTGAGCAGAGGGCCAAAGCCTAGGATGTGGATGACACTGTTCAGTCCCTGAGCATTGCAATAGTCAGAGCAAAGAACAGGGAATGCTAAGATGCCAAGAGAAAGTATATCGGCGCTAAAAGCGCCAATTCACTAGAACAGATTCACGTCATAGTTGTGATGAGACAATTTTCATTACTCAGATGTCAGGGTCCTGAGAGTATCTAGGGTCCCCAGTCCTCAATGCTGGATTACATTAACCAACTTAGAGGAAAATAGCTCTTTTTCAGAATAGTTTCATCAGGATATTTCCCCCTCATTCTTGCAATCAGTAAGAATTAAAAATTCAGGGAGGATAAAAAGGAAAGGGGGCTCAAATTACAGAAATATAATAGGTGTGTAAAGTGGAAAACAGTTTCACTCTCGGGGGGGCACATGTGGTGATGCTCAGGGTCACTCTTGAAGGGTCTGGGGGACGATATGGGGTGCCAGGTAACTGAACCTGGATTGGCAAAGTGCAAAGCAAGCATCTGACCTGCTGTACTGAATCTCTGGCCCTTTTTAATCCCACTTTTTTATCTTTTTTTTTTGCTTTTTGGGTCACACCCAGCAATGCTCAGGGGTTTCTCCTGGCTCTGCGCTTAGGAATTACTCCTGGCGGTGCTCGGGACCATATGGGGATGCCGGGGATCGAACCTGGGCCGGCATGGGCCGCTGCGCGCAAGGCAAACGCCCTACCCGCCGGACTATCGCCCGGCCCTAACCCCTTAATCCTACTTTTAATTTTTAAGTAGTTTACTTCTCTGCCCCTGATCTTATAAATAAGTGAAATAACTGAAATACTAAAGTTTTTTTTTGAGGGTGACACCCTGAGAGGTCAGGTTACTCCTGGCTCTGCATTCACATTCCTGGCAATGTTTAGGATAGCATTCCTGGCACAAGGGACGCTGGGGAACCGAACCCGCGTTGGTCAGCATCAAGGCAAATGCCCTACTCCCTGTTGTATTGCTCTGGTCCCATAACTAAATTCCTCGGAGTCAAAATAGTCAGACATCCAAATGGGAGTTTTTACCTAATTACCCAGTACTGTTTTAATACATACATGGACAGATCGCCTCAGAATATCAAAATGTACAGCTCCTTAAGTAACCTGAGATATTTCTCACTGGATCTACCAGGCTCTGATTATCAGTTACTATACAGGAAAACAAACATTAATGCTTGAAAAGTCTATTCCTGGGAGGATGTGATGGTATAGCAGGTATAGTGATAGAAATGCCTGGCATGTGGTCGACCCAGATTCCATTCCTAGAATCTCTCCCAATATGGTCCTAAGCACTCCTGGAGAGTAATTCCTGAGTGCAGAGCCAGGAATAACCCCCTGAGCATCTCCAGGTGTGGACCATAAAGTAAAAACAAAAAGAGAAAGTCTATTCCTCCCATCTGAGACAAAATTTGAAATCACTCAAGAAAAAGCAATCTGTCATTTTGGGTGGATCTAAGCAGCAGATATAATAACCATATATCGTGGTAATTCTAAGAGAATTAAATATTACTCATATCAAATTACATTGCTTATATCTTCAAATACAGAGTATCAGCAGAGGCACTGTTAAAACGACACCTTATTTACCTCCATTTTTGCAGGCGGTGCCAAGCCGCCTCTGTCCACTAAGCTGATGACCTTAAGTTTAAACTGATTATGAACTCTGGCAAAAGCATAATGGGACCAAAGGCTGCCTTCAACAAAGCTAAGTTCGGCACATAAATGTCACCACAACCCAGGTCCAATGCCTGCTTGTTTCCCATGTCCCTGCTTAAAAACAGTTACAGGGTATTCAGATAGAAATTGCTGAAAGCCTGATATGTACAGACTCATATTTACAATTATTATAATTAGGGAAGACTTAGGGTTCCAAATGCAAAGCTCCAGCCTAAGATTGGCCACAGTAAAAGGTTACTTGGTTCCTTAGCTTGCCCCGATTTTCCTTCACTTAATCCAAATGATCCTAGGATTCCCCCATTCACACAGCTAGTTAAAAATTCTACCTGGTTCCTAAGTGCTAATTCACAAAATTCTAGCAGGGTAAAGATATGGTTTTTTTTGGGAGTTCGTTAGGGGATTTTTTTTTTTTTGGGGGGAGGGACGTGTACTCGACCCAGGGAGGGCACAGCTGGTATTTATCAGGGCTTTCTCTTGGCTCTGCGCTGAGAGATCACTCCCTGGCAAGGCTTCATGGGGTGCCAGGAATCAAACCCGGGCAACCACACGCGAGGAAAGTACCTGAGCACTGACTGTACTGTGTCTCCAGCCCCAGAAACCTAGTATTCAGTTAATGTCCCGACAGTGACTGCTCACTAGCAATGTCGAGAGGAAAAATGTGACTTCTTCCATGACGGAAGCTACCAACACAACCCTCTCTGCATTTCTACAAGGCTCTCATCTCCTATTTCCAGAGACAAGCTGGCAGATTCTTTAGACTTCTCACTTCGCAGACATAAAACCAGTTTGACCTTGAGTCCATTTTTTTCACATCTCAGTATTTTTCTGTAATTTGAAGGGACAGAGTCTGACGGGAATGTGAGGATCGTTCTCCATCCTTCCTAGCTCTAAGGTTTCTCTTAAAAGATAGGCCAAGTTTGGGTGAAAAGATCTATGAAATCGCATATAAATGCAAAACCAAGAGATAAAGGCAAGCAAGGTGTAGGCCAAGCCCAATCTTGCAAGAGGTCTTACATATCA
>JAJIBD010033542.1:0-15436 GCA_021461705.1 Cryptotis parvus | reverse complement strand
CCATTCAGCCACATTCTGAGTTTTTGATACAGTCCTATTTTTTTAATTTTGCTTCTGTTTTCTTTGTCAGTACAAGTAGAGTTCAATCATTTAAGACAAATATCTGAGGCCAATTTAAAGAGTTTTCAGATTCTTATTTAAAATTTTAAATCTCGGCAAGGTATGAATTAAAGTTCCACTCTCATTTTTTTTTCTGTATCTGGTTTTCCTACCACCATTTGGTTATTTTTTCTCTCTTCCCTTCTACTTAATGCACTGTACTGTTTTTGCTTTTTTTTTTTTTTTTTTTTTTGTACATGTCAGACATAGTGGTTGTAAAGTGGTAGAGGACAGTAGGTCTTGCACATAGTCAACCTTGCGCTTGATCATTGGCATGAGAAGAATAAATAAACTTGAAGTAATGGAGAGAGATGTGGCCCCCAAACAAAACAAAACGAAAGAAATCTGGTTTTATCTCCTTCCATTCTTAATTTAGAAAGTTAAATCTGATAGTTACCTGTTAATTTGTCTATTCTAGTGTCACTACTAGGTGTGCAAAGTATTTCATATTTTTTTTCCTTAGACTCTTTGCAGTATCACCCCAAAAAAGGAAGAATAAACATCATGAGTCCAGTATAACCTTTAACCAACCTTATTAAAACAGTGGATTAGGGAAATTATGTTATTCTGTGCAGCTGAATCTCTATAGTATCTCTACACAAAGTATCAGAAAAGTAATTAAGCACTATATTAGGAAATCGTAAGGATTATTCTAATTAATAGTATGTTGTTTAAATAAGTGAAAGTAAATGAGAAAAATTCTCACTGAGTACTCCTCACTCTATATGGGGTGGGGAAAGTGTGATATAAACCCTTGTCCAAAAACCCATTAAATATGCATTTATTATTGAAACTTAGTAAACTTAAGCTAGTCAGAATCCTAGTATTAATAATTTTATCTCTGACACAGAAACAAAGCTCATGGTGGTGAAATATTGAAAGCTGGTAATTTAAACTCAGGAATAGTCAAGTTAAATTACCTGCCAGGCCCTCATCTGTTCAACATTGTTTTGACTTTTTTCTTTCTCTTTTTGGGTCACACCTGACAATGTTCAGAGGTTACCAAGGCTCTTGGCTCAGGAATTACTTCCTGGCATGCCTGGGGACCGCCTGGGATGCCTGGGATCGTGCCGGTTGGTTATGTAAAAAACGCTCACCCATCATTGTGCCATTCCTCCTCCAGTCCTCATGTTTGGACTTTTGTTTATGTTTTTTTCTTCTATGAATCAGTTGGAAAGATAAACTAAAATTCTCTTATCAAAAGGTAAAAACTTGAGTATCTTTGGGGAGAGGGAAGGAAATAAAACTTGAGTATCTTTAATCCATTTTGAATACATATTTTATATGATATAAATTTGTTCGATTTTTATTTGATTGTATGTGGCTGTCAAATACATTGTGCAGTTTTATCAATTACAGTTGGGCTCATACATTGTTACGTGGATTTAAAGCACCACACCTCTCTCTGTATACTTAGCACCCTCGACCCGGTGTGCTAGTTCTGCCTCCCTCACAGAGACCCCTTATTCTCACGCATCCTTACTCCTTCTCTCGCCAACCAACCTAGGCTTTACCAGTCGAAGAAATTTTACTTTTTAGTTCATTTGTTTTCTCTTTGTTATACCAATGTATACTACTATAACAGCATGGAATTGCCTTTTACTTATTTATTTCACATAGTATTACATTGAGTTCATTCTTTTTCTCAGAAGATATGTTTCTTTATTTTGCTTCCTCTGATGTTGTTCCTCAACCCCTTGTTTACTTTTTGTTCGATTGACCTGCCCATAAAAGTAAAGTAGTGGTATATTTTGATTCCTTGCAATTAGGTTACTATTAGTGCATCCTTTATATTTTCAAGCTAATAATTGTTTCAGAAGTATTTGGCATCCCAAAGCTAAATATATATCAAAGTATCCAATATGTCTTCTTCATGATCATCCTTGGATTACCATATACCAGGCTGGGTTATTGTTAACTTTAGCTCAATTATTTTTCAAATACAGCATGTTGTCCCTTTCTTTTACAGAATTGCTCAGGAATACCTTTTACCTTTCACTCTGTGGTATTATTCTATCTGATGAAACTTACATACTCAATGGTAGAAACTATGCACTTCCTGCTTTTTGTTTTTCATCATCTATTCAGCCACCCTTTATCTTGCGTTTAAAAAATCACTTTTATTGACGTGCATTGGGAGTTACATTACTGTTAATTGATAGTATTGTAATTACAATACTGTATCATCAATATTGTAATTACAATAGTTGTACTCACAGCATTGGTAACTCCTGAAAGATTACAATACTGTTAATCATGAATAATATCCCTTCCAACACGACACCCATGACCAGAGTCTTCCTCTTCATCCACCAGTGTCCCGCCTCCTCCTCCTCTTCCCCAGATGAAGCAGTGCCCTATGACAGAAGTGCCAGTTCTACCTGATGCAGACCGTTTGTTGTTCCTGTACCTAAGTGTTTTTTGTTTGTTCTGGCAGCTGCTTCTGTTCAGGGGCGGTCCCAGGTTGTGGTCAGGGCTTACCCCTGCCCTGCTCTCAGGGATCGCTTCTGATGGGCTAGAGTACCAGATGTACCAGGGATAGATAGAATGAGTTCGTCGTGACGCAAGGCAAGTGTCCCCGCCCGCTGTACCATAGTTCAGTTCCCCGTGCTCCTCTTTTATCCCACACTTGGAAAGAGGTGTTTTTTGTTTTATTGTGGAGGTGGTGACAGGTATGTCACCTTAACATGTGTGACACCTGGAACACATATCAGCTTCATAAGTTGATGAAGTGGACTTTTTAAAAAACTGTCTTTCTCTTTTTTATAAGAATATAATTAATAATATAAATAACTCCCATTACATTTAAAATTTATGTGAAATAATAATTTGCCAAAGCGGTTGAGTTTCATAAGAATGAGAAGGAAAATTCTAGAGCAATCTGATTAAGTCACCAAAGGGTTTTATGGTGAGAGGGAATATTATCTTTACGTGAAAATAGTAATATTGTAGATAATACTTTCGGCGGCTCGGCCATCTATGTTAAAGATTGTAATAAAAACATGTTAAAATCTCAAGCTAAATGAATAATATCATTATTATATATATATATTTCTTTTTTTTTTTTTCTTGGGGGCCGCCGCCCAGTGTATGCCTTCAGTTAGTCCCTAGCTCTGCACCTTGTGGAATTACTCCTGGCCATGTCTCGGGACCCATATGGGATGTTGGGGATGGTGCCTGGGATCGAACCCGGTCGGTTGCGCAGTGGCATGTGCCACCTACCCACTGAACTATCGCTCTTGTGCTCCTAAACTGTTAATTTTTCAAGCAAAATTTTCTGAATCTGGTAGAGGGAAACCCAAGTGCTAGAGCGGGTCGCTGCCACATTTCAAACCAGCAATGAGGTTTGTCCCTTTTTAAAGAAATTCCTTAATACTTCTCAAAAACTGTTTTTTTTGTTTGTTTGTTTGTTTGTTTTTGCTTTTTTGGGTCACACCTAGGATGCTTAGGATTACCTTGGGCCTGTAATTTTCTCCCTGAGGTGCTCAGGGGACCATATGTATGCCAGGGATTGAATTCCAGGCTGGAGCTGCATGCAAGGTAAACGCCCTCCCCCACTGTATTATTCCCCACCCCCATTTTTTTTTTCTTTGCAAACTTTTTAAGGCGAGAATTTAGAACTGCTTGCCTCTTTCCTGGAGCCTCTGTATCATTATTTTCAGCCTCGAACTACGATCTGTTCTTGCCAGACTGTTCTTGGGGATGCGGCCCTTCTAGCTGGTTTTTGTACCTGTATTCCCTCCATTTTTTTGTTCCTGAGTTTTCTTCGTACTTTTTTTTTCTTGGGATCTCTGCAACTTCAGCATTCTGTCTTCGCTTCTTGTCAGTGCAGTGCCTGGCATGGAAGCCTTGCTCTGAGTCTGTTTTTACTGTAACTTCTGGGCTCCTTGACCTCAAAGTGTCTGTATTCCCCAGCTCTGGCGAATTTTACCTGTGGATTTCCTTTAACTGTTGGTCTGGTTCCATCTCTGGTGATTTGCCAATGTTCTTGGTGAAGTCCTTCTCAGCAGCGCCCCGGGCATGCTTTTTCCTCTTTTTTTAGTCCCTTCAACCTTGTTGTTTCAGAGTTTTCCCGCACTCCATCTTGAGACTCCTTTGATGGGCTCTTCTTGCCATGTCTCTACGTGACTATTAACCGAGCTCTTAAAAAATTTTTGTCTTTATTTTAAAATCTTGGCTCTTAGATCACCATGAGACAGATAACTTTCACAAAGTTCATGATTGGGTTTCATTCAATGATTTTTTTTTACCAGTCACCAACCATACTGTCTTTAAATTTGGTTGTAGCCTTGTAGCTTTCATGCTTTTAAAGTGCTTTGCTGGCCACCTATGCTACTGTGGCCTTTTGAGTTGACGCAATATCTTCAACATGGTGTCACTCGAGGGTTGTCCCTTAGGGAGTTTATATAGCTAAGGCGCCAGCCGTTGGTTGGGCGTTCGGTGTTACTTGGTATCTTAGCTCAGCCAGTCCCTATAGTTTTTATGTGCAAGTTCCTGCCACATGGGTTTGCTGCTTTCTTAGCGTGCAGAGGGTGAATTTCATTGTAATTCCCCTGTAAGTCACTGAGGGGTTAGATTCTGAAATTCTTTGTTTCTCTTTCACGGTTGTCTTCACCAGTGACATGGATGTATAACTTTTCAAGGTGTAGGTTTGATGAATAGAGGAGCAGAGATTTGGGAGGTTGGCGGCGCTGCTGCTGCTTCCTTGAGCACATGGGTGATGATGTGAGTATCAGCTGGGACCCAGCAGCCTCAGGGAGGGGAAATTTGCCTCCAACTGTCAAAGACCTGCATGTCAGCGCCAGGATTTATTTCATTTATTAACTCTGTGTGTTTTGGGTTGATGAGTTCAGACTATTAACCTGTGGAGTACTTCTATTTTTGTTTCTGGTTGTCTTGTATTTGTTGCTCTTGTTTTTCCCTCCCTTTATTTTTCTTTCTCTCTCTTTACTAACAAATATTGTGGATCTTTTTTTTTTTTTTAAGTAAAACCATTTTTATTTAGGCCGGAGCGATAGCCCAGCAGGTAGGGCGCTTTGCCTGCATGCAGCCGGCCTGTGCCGGCCTGGGTTCGATCCTCTCAGCATCCCATATGGTCCCTGCACCGCCAGGAGTACCTGAGTGCAGAGCCAGAGTAACCCTGAGCATTGCCGTGGGTGTGACTTCCCAAAATTTTTTTTTTATTTAGAGATGAAGAGGGAGGAAGTGTGGGGGGGCGTGGGGAGTGAACACATTCTCAGGTGGAGATAAAATATCCTCTGAATGGGAGGTACCAGGACTCAGTCTCTTTGCTTGCTGTGTTTTCGGAGGCTGGCACCAGTTTCTGGTTCAGTGGCTACCCATGTGGTTTACCTTAGAGTTTGCTGCCAGTGGTGCTTGGGGGCACTATGCAAAAGCTGGGGATTGAATTTTGGGCCGACATGCAAAAAGCATGTACTTCAGCTCTCTGCCCATTCTGGCTCCAGTTTTCAGTTTAACTGTTTTGCTCCTAGAACCCTTTATACCAACAGTGCAGTCTTCACTTCTGTGTAGAAAGTGCACTTGTTTCTATGCTCATGGATTTGTAATGACCCCAGCTAAAGAGGACAGAGAAGGAAAGAAACCAATTGGGGGAAGAAGAGAATGGAAAAGTAATGGGAAGTAATCAGGGCTTCAGTTATGCTACTGATATGGGTGGGAGGGTTATAGTCGTATATCCAGAACATGGACTCAGCAAACACTGAGAATGTGAGAGCTAAGTGATGCAAACCACATTTGGAAATTGTCGTTGAGGGGGGGAGGGGGCCACTTCGGAGGAGGGGGTGATGATGGGGTAGGGTTGGGATGTGTGGATGGATTATGGGAACGCTGGTGGCAGGGAAGTTCACACCTGGTGGTGAATTGGTCTCTTTGCATTTTAAAGTTAAAAAATTTTTTGGCTTTTTGGATCACACCTGGTGATGCTCAGATGATCACACTCCTGGCTCTCTGCACTGAGTTACTCCTGCCTGTGCTCAGGGAACCATATGGATCGCCAGGGACGAACCCAAGTCGCCTCCATTACCAGAAAAATGCCCCTACCACTGGACCCTCCAGTCCCTAATTTTTTTTTTTAAAGAAAGTTTTCTCCACCAGCAAAAGGTAAGATTTGCTAAGAGTAATGGTGACTTGTGTACAGTGTCCTGCTCTGAGAATCTTTTCTAAGTTGATCCCCTTCCTCTTCCTGGATTCCCTGCTTTGCCATGATTAGGCGTTCAGTCAAGCCAGGTAAGGAAGCCCGCAGTGTGACTTGTAGTTGGTGCAGGGAGCTGTGTTTGCTAGTGTACTAGTGTTTAAGCTGTTTCAATGAAAGTTCGAATCCAATTTGCTTGAAGATACTTTCCCTTCTTACAGTGCATGCTTTTGACTCTTTTAAACTGTGATTAACTGTCTACATAAAGTATTTTCAGACTCAAGTTCCATTTACAAACAGCACAATGCTGTACTTCTGTTTTGCTGCCGATATTCGGTAGTGCTCTAAGAGGTCAGACACATGATACTTCCTTTATCTCTTTTTTTAAGGCCTCGAATTTAACTATGTTAATTCCTCCTACCCTGTGTACAGAGCATCTTTTACAAAGCATTTAAATCTCAGGCTATGGTTGCAGAAAGACGTTCTGAATAAGGGTGCTACCTTGCATTCGCTGGCTCCCCTGCCCATTCCCCTACACGCATGTGGTCACACACACACTTCTCGGTCCAGTGTGACTGGAACACAGAGCCAGTAAGGTGTTATCCTTTAGCACCGTTAGTTCGACCTTCTGTCTCCTCTCCTAAAAAAAAAAAAAAAAAAACCTCTAAACAAAAAAAACCAACTTTGGTATAAAAATTAATTATACCAGAAAATAGTATGAGCAGCAAACAAAAATATGTAATTTTGCTATCTTTCAGTACTGTTTAACATACTCACTTCTAACTCCTATTACATACCTGTTGACCAAATAAACTTGAAGATACTATTACACCTTAATTAAGGGAAAGATTGAAGAAGTTCGGCTCTTCCTGTAGAAAAGTGGATGTTATTATATCTGAATGGGCGGTAAGTATTTGCAAAGAAATAACTTTTTTAATTGAATCACTGTAATATAGACCATTACAAAGCTGTTCATGATTGCTCTCAGTTACACAGTGCCCAATTCACCATCCTCCACCAGAGCTTATTCGTGTGGTAGGCATTTTTTCTTCTCTTTTCTTTTCTTCTCTCTCTCTCTTTCCCCTCTCCCTCCCCACTTTTAGTTACGGCACAGACACTGAAGGGTTATCATGTATTTCCCTGTGCCTACTTTCAATACTTCCTTTCTGCCTAGCAGCATTGCCACTTCAAACTATTATTATCAAACTTCCTTGCTCTATCTTTACTCTACCCTCTGTCCCTCACACACTTGTGGTGATTCAAATCCATTGTCAGGCCCTCCTGACATCTGTTTTCCCTGGCCTCGGATTAGTCCCATTCTATTGTTTATATCGTGAGACATATGAATGTGCAGTCATTCTATATCTTTCTCCTTCTGACTCATTTTACTAAGCTTGGTACTCTCTCCAGGTTCATTCATTTATAGGCAGATCTAAGAATTATTTTTCTAACAGCTGCATGGTATGCTACCAATGTAGATTTACTCAGAGGAAATACATTTCACATTGTTTAAAGAGAAAGTAAAATGGTTAGTGTGTAGTTTTTCTTGAATTTTCTTTTCTATTTTTTTTTTTTTTTGGCTTTTTGGTGCTGGAGATCAAAACATGAGGCCTTGTACATAGAAGCAAGTGCTATACCACTCGAACTATACTTTATAATTGCACAACGGTTGGCTTATTTTTTTATTGAAGCCAGTTTTTATTTGAAAGAAGTTTACTTAGAGAAATGTGGGAAGAAGGAAGGAGAGAGTGAACAAACAAGGGAGGGAGAGTGAGAGAGGGCAAAGAGGGCGAGAGAAAGAGTAATATGAGCACAGGGGGGAGAGAGAGACATGTTCAAGAGAGAATATTTTTCCTCGAGATGTACGTATGTCCAAAATATTTTTCAAACTTTGGCTTATTTTTTTCTTCACGTTTTTTTTGCACAAGGTGCACGAGATGAGAGACAGCTACGCGTATCCCCACCTACATGGTGCAGCCCGGCAAGCTAGCCGTGTTGTATTTGATATAAGCAAATACCAGTAATAATTATAGACCTCATCCCCATGACCTGACGGAATGGTTTGAGGCTCGCGCCCTGAGTGAAAGCAGATGCCCTTGCCACCTTTCCAGCATGTGGCAGGATGTAATGGGGAGATGTTACCGGTGCCTGCTCGAGCAGATCAATGAACAACTGGAAAGACAAGTAATACAAGTGATACGTTTTTTGATAGTGAGGTTCTGAATTTTGCCTTACTTATTGTTTATTTTCTTCATATTTCTTAGTACTTCATCTTCCTCCCGAACATGAAAGTTTTGTTTGTAATTTTTGGCTTTTTGGATCACACCTCCTTGGGAATTACTCTTGGTGGTGCTGGGGATGTGGATGTAGGTCAGGACGCATGCAAGGCAAATGCCTTACCTGCTGTACTATCACTCTGGCCCATGAAAAAGTATTTTCTGTGAACTTTTTATTTGTCAATTACAGTTGCAGAATAAGCACCGTTATAGCCTGTGGGTAGTGTGATGCGATCAATTTGCAAAATGTAATAATGCATAACTTTTAATCCAGAAATTCTTTCTTTAGGAAATCTGTCTTCCTAGATACACACAGTGTGTTTATGGAATGCAGTCATTCTCTATCTGTTCTATATCTACTACGTAATGTTCACTCATTATCCTTACACATTCTGCAGGGCAAAATAAATGCAAGAATATTGAGTTTTTATTACAATCATCATCAACTTCCTTGCAATTGCCAAACATGTAAGAGAATCAGTATACACTGTCAGTCACTTTAGAAACCTCAGTCAGGAAAATTGTCTTCTAATGAGCTTTACATAATAATTTAAAAACTTTCATTTAACTTTTTATTATCAGCTTCTGATAAAATAGGTAGTAGCTGCTTTAAGAGTTAGGTGACAATATGAAGCATCACAAATAAAATGACACTTCTATCCAAATGTTTAAAGACTTGTAAATGCAGCTAATGAAATACTGGAGGGTATTCTATCCTGTAAACTCTTAAACTTGGTGTGGTATTTTTAGTAGGAGTAATGTAGATTGAGAAGATTCCCCTTATTCACTTTGATAACTTCAGAGTAGTGGTCCTCAAATAGTAAGGGGAAGGTGTCTAGTTTTGCTGTCCTGGGCAGTGGAAAATGTCTGGAAACATTTTACTTTTACGCATATGGGGTGAGGGTGAAGGCGTTGGGGACAGAAGTGAATGCAAGCTCTTGTTCTTCATTAAGTAGAAGCCAGACCCTGCAAACTCATAAAATGGACAGAATGTGTCCACAACAGAGTGCTATCGTTCCCAAAATTCTCAGTAGTGCAAACGGTTCAGAACCCCGAGTTCTCATTTCTATGTATTATACTCACCAGTCTCTTAATTGAGTTCTTAATATAGAAGATAGTATGGCGGATAAAGGAATATTTTCTCAAAAGTCACATCTTGACAGTTTATTTTGTCACATTAATATATAAGCAATCAAAACTTATTTGATCAACATAAATTTCATACTCTAAATAAACAATATCCTGCATTCTTTTGTGTAATTCCCACTAGACCCCGTGCCTACCTTGCATATATATTTATTTATTTATTTAAGTGCCTTCTTTAAAAGTAATACTTCTGGGTTACTCCTGCTCTGCACTCAGGGAATTGATTCCTGAAAAGCTCAGGACCATAAGGGATGCTAAAAATGAACTCGGTTGGAGTTACATTCAAGGCAAATGCCCTCTCCCACGTAAGCATTACTTCATCTTGGCCCCTACCTGGATATCTTAAGCTAGTAAGCCATCTTCAGCATGCTCCAGTTTTCTTGCTTCTGGCTCAATCCATTTACCAAAAGTTTCTGTGTATTAGTATTGGCCTTTGACAAGAATGTTAAAAATGATGTTTGAAAATAGGTAGTGACTAAAATACCTTTTGAACTCTAGGAATAAGATAGTAGCCTTAGGTAATTCAGCAATTCTTACTCATTAATTTCTTATATAAGTTAAAAAAATTTTTTTAACTAACTGAAAGCTGAATATTATTTACTAACTCCATTGACTGTTTTATGCAAAGAAGATACGAAGATTTTGTTAGCTCATTCTTCTAAAAGCACTTCGATAATTTCTTCATTATTGTTTCTTATATTTTTCAGTTTTAATACCAAATTAAATTATCGTGGAGATGCCTGGGCGTTGCCAAGACTGCTATGATCTGTTTCAGTCATATAGTATTTCCAACACCCATCCTCTCCACCAGAGTACATTTTCCACCTCACTCTATCATTATGTTGTTTCTACCTGTACTGTCTTCCTGCTCATCATCGATTTGCTCGAGCGGGCCCTAGTAACATCTCCATATGTCCTGTCTCATGCTAGTAGAGCCCAAGGGCATCTGCTTGCTCCAGGAACATAAAGAGCCCCAATCCATTCCGGAATGAGGTCTTATAATTGTTACTGGTATTTGGCATATATATCAAATACAACACGGTAGCTTGCCAGGCTCTGCCGCGGCAGGTAGCATACTCTGTGGTGGCATCTCTAAGTCCAGCATTTATTGATGAACCGCATGCGCCGCTGATAGGCTGGTCTGCTGGGTGGAGGTCTGACGAGAGAGAAGTCCGATGTGGAAAAATGGAGGCCTCATGGAGTGGGGGGTCGCCTGGCTTGTTGTGAGGGCTCTGCTGGGGTGGTGGGCCAGGGCTAGAACTCCACCATCCTCTCCGCGGCCTCGTGAGCGGCTGGTCACAGGGGAGAGCCAGTAGCAGCTCTGCCCCATGTCTGTGAGGCTCTGGACCGGCATACCTGAGCCGGATTTAAGAAAGACTGCTGCAGGGTGGAACTCGATGAGCCGGGCGCTGATAGGCTGGTCTGCTGGGTGTGGAGGTCTGATGAGAGAGAAGTCCGGATGTGGAAAATGGAGGCCCTCATGGAGGGGGGCGTCTGGGCTTGTTGTGAGGCTCTGCTGGGTGGTGGGCCAGGGCTAGAACTCCACCATCCCTCCTGGCGCCTCGGGAGTAGCGGTGGTCACAGGGAGAGCTAGTAGCAGCTGTTGTTTTAAAGCAACTATTTCTTTCTGAAGCTACGTTGGCAACACGCTTGCAACCATGTAGAATTGAGAATTTTATAAAATGTATAGTCATTGGGTGCAATTAGAAGTAAACTACAACTGTGGATTAGAGTTCATAGTCTCTCATTTTTATTCTAAGCAGTCTAGATTATTACCTTGTCACCAGACTTTTTACAGATTAATTTTCATTTTGTTTGTACCCATTCCTCCTTGTAATTTGAGGGTTTATTTGTAATTCAAATATTTCAACTGAAAAATTAGGACAAGAGTAACATCTGCACTGAGGTATCACTTTTATCATTAATTTTTCCAAAGATCTCATGAGTGGTCATTTGTTTTTTTCCCATTTCACCTGATAAAATTTAATATTCTAGTTCCAGGTTTAATGCATTGTGTTCCTTTTGTAGTAATTAGTCTTTGAAGTAAATGTAAATTTAATTTTGAAAAGTAAATGTCTGTTTGGTTCTTAACTGTGCTCCATGAGCATCATGGGAGAAAAATGTCGGGTATAATTTTCTTTCCAGATGGCGGCACTCCTACAGTGAGGCAGCAGCCTGTGAAATTGCAGTCTGAATTACATTCCTAGATGAGTAGGGTATTTGGAGCAAAGCCTTCAGATAGCAAAGTAATAAATGACTTGGTTCAGCACCAAGTACAGTTCCCAGAAAATGAAAAGCCTATTCTATTGCAGAAGGAGCCTATAGTAAAATGAAGTTTAATAAAGTGGAAAGTTGGGGGAAAGGACAACTGTTAGAAATACATACTTGAATATTTTTATCTGGTAATATTTTTAATAAGGCATACTTCTTTTTTCCATTGGTGTTACATATTTGTTCTGTATCTATTTTACTACCAGTGTTGTTGATTTAAAAACAGCTTCGTGGTGGGCAAAAATTGAGAACCAGTTCCCCACTCTGTAAAGTGTCACTTTTAGCCATTATGGAATCACATGCCTGCTGTAAATTTCAATTTGTGTTATGTACTCAATGTTATTTTTTATTCTACATATTGTTTTTAATTGTAAGTGTGTGTGTTTATGCTATATATAAATTCTTGAGTTTCATTTTAATGAGTTAAATCATTTGAAGAAACTGGTTTAGAAGTTTATTTCTGGAGTTAACAAAACTAAGTTTTATTCTCACCTCTGTATCTAGTTCTCTAAGTCCCATCTTTAAATTATTATTTAACCTTCTGATTCCTAATTTTCTCATTGTGAAATTAAAAAGCAAATAAATGTGCTTTTAGGAAAATTAAATGAGTAATATGTATAAATGGCACCTGGCATCTGTTGGGAGAATTTTTATTTTAAAATGTTAAGACTTTCAAGAAAAAAATCTTAGCTAGGATGTGGTTCAGTGGTAGAATGCATGCCTTTGGTATGATTTTGTTACTAAACTCAGTACTCCGGCATGTACTAGAAAAAATAGTACAAATAAAGGTACAAAGATATTGTTTTATTTTGGATACAGATGTGATGATACATTTTTTTTATTCATTTAAAAATTGCTTGGGTTTCTACTCTGTATCAGGCACATATCTTGTCCTTCAGAATATAGCTTCAAATATTTGGGGCCGGAGCGATAGCACAGCAGGTAGGGTGTTTGCTTCATGCTGCCAACCCGGTTCGATCCTCGTATCCATGGTCTCGTGAGCACTACTTCCCAGGAGTGATTCCTGGAGTGCATGGTTTTTACAGGAATAATCCCTGAGCATTGCTGGGTGTGACGTAAAAAACAAAAAGATTATAGCTCCAAATATTGTGAGCAAAGCCCTACTCTTCTTGGCATATATTTTAGTAAGTGAGATTAAATAAATACAACCATTTTCTATTTGTAGGTACTTTATAAATATAAAAATCATGAAGAGATGGTGCTTGATAGTGCAGCGGCATACAGTTGGCCAGAAAGATGACTGAAAGGGCTGGAACATTTTCATATGGGAGACCTGGGCTTGATTCCCCAGCACTTAAAGTCACCACGCCTTCCACCCAAGCACTACTGGGAACCACCCTGAAAGCACGTGGTTATTAGTGACAGGATTAACCCCAAGCACACTACTTCTTGCACCCTCAAAAGAGAATAAAATACATTGAGACATGAGGAAAAAATCATTTCTTTGCTCCTCTATTTTCTGTGTGTGTGTGTGTGGGGTTCACATCCAGTGCTGCCTAGGCCTGCTTCTGACTCTATACTCAGATCATCTCTGGCATGGCTTCTATGGACCATTTGTAGCTTCAGGGTCAGGATGCAAGCTAGGCTAATGCCCATCCACTGTAATTCTCAAGCTCAGAAAAAACTTTTCATAGAGTTGAGCTGACTACTAAATGAGATAACTGATAAATTGTCAGTTTTCATTAAGTCTTGGGTAGCATATACTAAATACATAAACAACCTTAATATAAAATATCTTGTTTTGAAAGCATGCCTGCTCCATTTGGAAGTCATTCTTTTTTTCCTTTTGGTCACACCTGGCGACATGCTCAGAGGTTACTTCCTGGTTCTGCACTGGAATTACCTGGCGGTGCTTAAAAAGGTTTAAGTAGGATGCGCTAGGATCAACTCAGGCCGGTGGCTGGCCGGCCGCAGGTGTTGCAAACACTCTAATTGGCTAATATCGCCTCCGGCCCCCGGAAGCTATTTTTTAACAGTTACGGTTTCAGTAACTGTTTTAACGGCATAAAAACCTTTTTCATCTTTTTTTTTAAGTCATAAATACCGCAGTGTTCTCCCTATTGAAATGCCAAAAGTTTGTCAGAAATTTATGTGGAAAGCTTTTCTAATTATACCATCAGAAACAGGCAAATAAAAATAGGGAAAGTAGTCATGAACAATTTGTAACTGTGTCTTTCACCGCGATTCAGTCTAAGAGGTGGTAGGGAGTAAGAAACTTTGCTTGTACCTTCTGCTTCTGGTTTTTAATCTTTATTTATTTATTTGGCTGGTTTTGGGGGCCTCATCTAGCTGTGCTTAAGACTTAACTCCTTACTGCTCCCTACCGGTCGGGCTCAGGGTACCATACTTGATGCCAGAATTGAACCTGCTGGTGGCTTCCAGTGCTTCCATTCTCAAGCTTATTGTGCTATCTCAGGCCCCAACACTCATTCCACATTTTTTAGCCCGATTCCCATGTTGGTTGGTTCATATGGTTAATTAAAGAGTTATGCAGTGATTTTTTTTGTTTTTGTGATGGCACATTTTCAACTCCAGGGCTTCAAACATGCAAAGTACCATGATATCACCGCGCCACATCCCTGACCCTGTAAGATCTTCATAGACTTTATGCAGTACTTATGTACTAGATATTGAGCTGTATCTACTTGACACGTGTTATCAAGCTTTTTATTAAATACCATGTTTCACCAGGGATCATATACCTTCTTTGTTAGCATTCTACTCTATTGCTGAATTTAGAGTAGTGGAATTTAATTGAAGGGCAGTGGGGATCTAAAGAGTATCAAAATTGTCCATATTATTTATTCACCCATGCAACATCAAATAAATTTTTTAGCCGCTCTAGTACTAATTTTATCTCATGAAAATTAGGTTCTTTAAATAAATTAGGAACCCAGAAACGCTCTTGGAAACATATTTTGATCAGCAGTACTAATTATATGGAAAGATGCTTTTGGTGTTTGTTATTTTATTTATTTATTTATTGCTTTTTGATCACATCTGGCAATGTTCATAGTAGTTACCCTGGCTCTGCACTCGAATTACTCCTGGTGGAGCTTGGGACCATATGGGGATGCCTGGGATCGAACCCAGGTCAGCTGCGCGCAGTAAGGCAAATGTCCTACCCTCTGTGCTATTGCCCGGCCCTGGTGTTTGTTATTTTTAAATGGGAAGTATCATAGGGGAACGTTGTATAAATATAAGAATTCACAGTATTTTTTTTTTTGTTTCACACCCGGCAATGCTCAGGGTTTCTCCTGGCTCTGCACTCAGGAATCATTCCTGGTGGTGCTCAGGGACCACCCATAGAAGTGGGATGCCGAATTTGAAACCCTGGCCAGCATGGGCCGCCGTGAAGAATTCACAGTATTAAATAAAGCTTTTTTATTTTTAGTTGACCCTGGGGAGGGGGAAGTTCCTGTTGATGCAAAGAAGAATCTTAGGTTAGAATTTGTTTCTCATATTTTATTAT